>PVJN01049501.1:0-15193 GCA_004026805.1 Lasiurus borealis
GTCTCTAAGAAGCCAAGCTTCTCTACATATTAGAACAGAACTGACCCTCAGACTGAGAGCAAGGTGGGTTTCATTGACTTTCTTTGTGCATCCATTTCCTTGTAATGAAATGAAAGAACAAAGAAATAAGCCACAGTTGGGGAGGAGTGGGAGAGGAAATACATGTGATTATCATGAAGCTGCTCTGAGTGTCCTTGACTTGTCAGTAAGTGGTTCTTTCTCATAGGAAATGGAGTCTCCTAGGGAGATGATAGAAGCCATAGCAAGTCGAGTGGAACACAGCTCTTAGAAGGCAAGACCCCTCCAGCTAAAGGGGAGACCCACAGCTGGGCGTATTCAGTAGACTGGAAATTTACAAACTGTGCACACCAGACCAATTTGCACCTCTGAGCACTTGCCTGATAGCTCAGCTCATCAAAATCTGCTCAGGGAATGTGTGAAGCTAATAGAATAATATGCATGGGAAAGTTTACAAACATACCAAGCATACATACCACTGTGTGTTTTCAGTTTGCTAGTGCAATATTCTTGCCAGCTGCATAAAAAAGTTAAAACCCTGTTGAAAAGCGTGCTGGAGGAATGGCCTCTTATTCCTGAGGAAAGATCTCCCAGCATTTTCAACTTAGTAGGATATTGTGATGACTGCTAAGAAACACAGAAAGTGAGGAAGAAGTTTGAATATTCTTATATTTATAATAAAAGTATTGCATTAAAAAGGGTTAATAAAGACTGCTTTGAAATGTAAATAAAATTGGTGCTGATTGCAGCCTTCGATTTTTTACATCAAGAAAGAGTCCAACTGGTTCATTTATAGCAAAACTACAAAGGCATCACAACTAGAGTATTTTTTTTTCTCTAAATGATTTTTCACTTGCTCTGCATTTATTAATCTTTCTAGCTGTGCTGTCATTGCAAAGGCTTAATGTGGTCAATATTTCAACAACTTCTATACCTAGGCTAAAGTTATTTGTAGAAGAATTTTTGCTTTACCTAAATTTTCCATTACTGACCTTGTTTCATTTAAAAATATTACAACTTAGTGTCAGTAACCCCATTTTACATATTTTAAATGTAAGTTTTCCAACCTGCATTAATAAATGAACACTAGATATGATGACTGGCATTGAGCAGACATTCGATATTTGTTGAATGAGTGAATAAGTGAATTTATATATCTTATACATAAAAATGTATAACTTCAGCTTTCAGGTATTTTTTCCAGTTTATTCTGCTTATTCAGTTTAAATGTTCTCTTATCATATATTTAATTCATGTGTCCAAACACAAAAGTGTGAGCTTTGAGAAGTAGATTATGGCTTTAACATAATACAACTGTAAAAGTTCTATTTGTGGAAAGAACTAAGAATAATAATTGCCAATAAAATTAGGTAACTCTTCTGGAATATTTTTTTTGAATAAACTAATTTGAGGTACCATCAATTCTTCTCCATCTTTCTGCTCTTCGCGATCACAACCACACCTTGCACTGATCTCTAGATTTTCTCACAGATCTTCTTGCTCTATTTCAATCATCTTTTAAAAGAAGCTCCTTCCTAATTCAGACTTTAGTAAAACTTGGCTTTAAAAAATTATTCAGCTTTTTTTTTTTTTCAGCAATAAGTTCTGAGAACTTCAATGTGGACAAGAGCTCATCCTTGGTCTGTTGCTAAAGCAATTCTGCCTAGATGTGTGGTTCCTTTGCCCAAAACTCTTTTCTCCTTTTCACTGGGCAGAAGGAAGAAAAAAAATATAGAGTGACCTGCCCTCATATTATAACACCTACTTCCTTTCTCTGCTTTATAACTTTCCAACCTCCCATCACTCAATGGGCAGATTCTACCAAATAAAATGTATATCATACACAAATGGAAATCTTCAGTCTTCTTTTCCTACTCCTAAATATTTTTTTCTTCTTCCTCCATCCTCCCTCCCAAAGAGATGAATATTTACTAATATCATTTATGAGAGCTCAGGACATTCACTAGGTCACATTGACCAGTGAGCAGACTAATAGTGCCTTTTAGAACAACACAGGTAGACAGACTGCTCCCTTAAGTCTCCTCTTGCAGTCTATGCAGAAACTGAATTCTCAGGGCATTTGTCTTTGCTTTCTACCTCTTCCACACTTATAATGGCATGCTAGAATAGGCCTGAGGTCTAGACTTCTTTCTAGTTCTTTCCTTTCAAGTCATACCTGACTGGGTTATACAGAGTTAGATTTAGGGTAAAGAGTAGGGAGCTTTCCTTAGACCATAAGCCTAAATCACATGTTTCAACTCAGCTTTTGTCAGAAATCCCAGCATTGTCTGTTAGTGGGGCCTTCTCACTATCTAAGTATCCATTATTTTCATTGTTTAAGAGAAGCAAAGTCATCATAAATCAAACCTATTTATTCATAAAATGACCACTTATAAAATTAATCCCCAAATAACTTTCCTTTTAAGACATTAATATCTCCCCCACCAAAATTATAGCAGATAATAAATTCAAATATAATAGAAGTTACTATGAAAAGAGATTGTAAATATTTCAAAGATGCAGGGTTTCAGGAAGTTGAAAAATATTTCAGAATTTCTTGAAAAAGATGCCAACCCTGGCCCTGGCCAGGTAGATCAGTTGATTAGAGCAGTGGTTGGCAAACTCATTAGTCAACAGAGCCAAATATCGACATTACAACAATAAAAATTTCTTCTGAGAGCCAAATTTTTTTAACTTAAACTTCTTCTAACGCCACTTCTTCAAAATAGACTCACCCAAGTCATGGTATTTTATGGAAGAGCCACACTCAAGAGGCCAAAGAGCCGCATGTGGCTCACGAACCACAGTTTGCTGACCACTGGGTTAGAGTATTATCCCAATATGCCAAAGTTGTGGATTCAATCTCCAGTTAGAGCACGTACAAGAATCCATAAATAATTTCATAAACACATGGAATAAGAACTTAATGTTTTTCCTCTATCTTTCTATCTCTATTTCTCTTTTCCTTCCTCTCTCTCTTCAAAAATCAATTTTTTTTAATTTAAAAAAAGAAATAGATGCCAAGCCAATAATAAATGTAAATATAGCACACTTTGGCCAGTTAACAATTGAAGAAGAGAAAATAAACAAGAATGATTACATAAAAGATATTTAGAAATAAGGAGATTCAAACATCAAAGGATTAACAAAGCACTTTGGAAAAATTAAATAAACTCTTGAATATTTTTACATAGCAGCCCTGTTTGTGACTGTATGGCAGAAGTCATATGTGAGATAAAAGATATTATATAATGTTATCAAAAAATCATTATCCTCCTGTCTGGCTTATCCATTACTTTACAATAAACCACCCTCACATTTAATGATTTTAAACAATAATACTAACGTTTTGCACAACTCTATTGCTTGATCTCATCGTTCTTCAGCTCCATGTGTTATTGACTAGGATGATGGAATAACAGGAAGTCCAACATGGCCTCATTCACATAACTAAGACTTGGTGCTGGCCATTGGCTGGGGACTTAGTTTGAAGTGTTTTCTGGGGCCTCAGTTTTTCTCCACATGATGCTTGGGCTTTCCCATAGCGCAGTGCCTACCTTTCAAGGAGTACTGTTCCAAGAGAACAAGCCCCAAAATGCATGTGTTTATCAAGTCTCCAGTTGTGGCTAAAGTCCCATTGTCCAAAGTTAGTCAAGTGCCAAACCCAGAGTCAGTGCAGGAGGAAACCTTACAAAGGTCTGGAAACCAGGAGATGAAATTCATTGAAGGCTCACAAAAGTACTGTCTGTCTTCTAATTGATCATGGCTTTCTCACATGCAAAATATACTTACCCACTTCAAAACTCCCGAAGTCTTATCCTATATGGCATCAGGTAGAGAACCTTATCATCCAAATCAGGTCCAAATGCAACCAAGATCTCTTGTGTGCAGCTGCTCTTAATTTAAAGCATTGTGAGCAAAAAAGACAAGTTTTTTATTCCTCACACACTCCACATACAATAGGAGACATGAACAGGAAAACTGTAATACAAACTCGCCCTTGAAAAGGGTGAAAATGGAAGGCACACAGAACTTCCTGGTCCATAGCAATTTTGAAGTACAACCAGGCACATGGAGCCAGTTTCTTGACTATGGCCCATTTGTTTCCTAGAGATTCTCTCTGGCTCTGACCTCTACCCTCTGTGCTCTAAGCTCTGTTCTCTGTAATATATTTTTCCCTAAAAGAAATGACACAGGTTTGTAGATGATTTTTCTCCTCAGCTTGCTTCCTTTTCATAAAAGTTTGGGGGTTTTGAGGCATCTTTTCATTTTGAATTGTCTCTATCTTTTAAATGTACATTAGTATAATTCTGTTACAAAATTTGTAGTTTTCTATGTCTCAAATGATTCTCCACTCATCTTGGTTGACGTAGCTCAGTTGGTTGCAGTATTGTCCTGTTCACTGAGAGATCATGGATTTGATTCCAAGTCAGGGCACATATCCATTTGTGGATTCAATCCTTGGTCAGGGTGTGTATAGGAGACAACTGATCAATGTCTGTTTCTCTCTCTCTTTCTCTCTCTCTCTTTCTCTCTCTGTCTCTCTCTCTCTCTCTCTCTCTCTTCTTTCCTCTCTCTCAAACCAATAAAAAAGCTTATCCTCAGGTGAGGATTAAAAGAAAGAAAGAAATTATTATCCACTTCGTTAGACAAAAACGACATTCAAAATATCTTTAAGACAGGCCTCTCTCTGTTTGGGGCTACAAATCAGAGTACTATGAGGAAAATAATCTTAAGATTCTTAGAGGTCTTCTTGTCTAGCTGAGAGTATCTTTAAGATACCCCTTTGCCAAAACCGGTTTGGCTCAGTGGATAGAGCGCTGGCCTGTGGACTGAAAGGTCCCAAGTTCAATTCTGGTCAAAAGCATGTATCTTGGTTGCGGGTACATCCTCAGTAGGGGTGTGCAGGAGGCGGATGATCGATATCTCTCTCTCATTGATGTTTCTAACTCTTTATCCCTCTTCCTTCCTCTCTGTGAAAAATCAATAAAATATATTTTATAAATAAATAAATAAATATTTCTGGTGCCTTAACAGAGACCTTGACCCTGAGGCCATATTTTACTGCTAGAACCCATATTTTATTATCAACACACAAGTTCTAGTTCATTTTTAGTACTACTGAATTCTTCTTTAAATCTGAAATAACACTTGGAAATAGCACTATCTTATAGAACCAAAACATCATCTCTCATCCTGATATATCTTTTTTACTTTACTCATAAAGAAGAGTTAAATGCCATTTTCCACCAGCATTCTGACTAGACACTGATAACTAGGTATGGTTTGAAATTATATGCAATAGTACTTTCCTTGTGAAGCCTTAATAACCTACAGCTTTTTCAAACTGCTTCTGTATTAGAGATCTATAGAAATTAATTCTGAAAGGCCTGTAATCTTTACAAAGAACATTTTGGAACAAAGGTACACTTTTCAAATAGAGGTTTAATTTTGTTCTCTTCTACATGTTTAAGTTTTAAATAAAACTTTAGAGAATGAGAGGACCTCGGGTTTTATAACACTATGTAGTCTACCCTTAGAATACCTGGGATATTGGCTAATGTGGCTCAGTAATTGGGCATCAACCTATGAACCATAAGGTCACAATTCAATTCCCTATCAAAACATCTGCCTGAGTTGTGGCTCGATCCCCAGTGAGGGGAGTGCAAGAGGCAGCCAATAGATGTTTCTCTATCATCACTGATGTTTCTATCTCTCTCCCTCCCCCTTTCTCTCTGAAATTAATAAAAAATATATATTAAAAAAAGAATGCCTCAGATATGCCTTCTCGATATAGTGACAGAAAAAAAATGTGAAGTGGCTGAATTCACTGAAACTTAGTGAACACCCTACATTTTTATTTAATCCTTGATGAAACTACAGGTGATATTTTTTAACAGGATTTAAAATCTAGCCAAGAAGCATATATGCTAATCATTTGTTTCTCTCCTCAGCTATTTTATTTAATCCATAATAGTCAATGTAACATAACCTTTTGTGTTGTTGTTACTTCAGTATAAATCTTAGAGGTATGTAACTAAAACTCTATAATCAAGACAATTCCAGTCCTAGCCACTTTGGTGCAGTGGATAGAGTGTTGGCCTTTGGACTGAAGGGTCTAGGGTTCAATTACCATCAAGGGCACCTACCCTGGTCAGGGTGTATGCAGGAGGCAACCAAGTATCTCTCACTTCGATGTTTCTCTCTTTCTGTCTCTCCCTCTCCTTTCCACTCTTTCCCAAAAATATCAATGGGTAAAAAAATCAATGGAAAAATATCCTCGGGTGAGGACTAACTAAAGGGAAAAAAATGGAAAATAAAAAAAAAACTATAATAATATTAAAAAAGAAAAAAAGACAATTCCACAGAGCCAATGATTTCAACAGTGCTGGTCTGGGCCTCCCAAAGAGCATGCTACCTATTCTTTCATTTCCTCCTCTTGAACAGATCAATCATTTTACCAGGCCTGAACTTTCTGTTCCTTTCACATATCTTCATAAGCAATTAAGCAAAGAATGCCCATCCCCACCTTGGAATTTTATCATTTTGCCTCTAGTTTCTTTGCCAATCTTGATCGTTTTTTAAAAGATCTATACTAGTAAATGCTGCTTCAATATTAGTTCTGCTTCTGTCAAACTTGAAAACAAAACTGCAAAGGCCAGTGACCTGGTCTATCAGCAAGCTGGCAAGCAGAGCCATTGTCAGGCAGAGCTTACAAAAAGATTGCAAAGCCATTCTAAGCTTTGAACTCCCTGACAGCTGAGATTTCCAAAGGAGCATCCTTGGATCTTGGGGACACTCTGCATTGCAAAATTTAGTGAAACTGGTGGGCATATACCTGAGTGCCTATACTGCCCTATTTCTGCCCTGGATCCAGTTGGAGGAATGAAACTAACCACTTAGAACCCCAAGAAATAGCTTTCACCAGGGAGTCTCTGACAGATTTGAGACAGAGCTGGAGGAGACAATAGTGTTACCACAATTCTGTTAGGAAAAGCAGCCTGGGGCTGGGTAGGAGCTCTGCTGGGAAGGAACAAAAGTTGATTGTTTCATTAAATATATATATATATCGCATTTATGTTCCAGAAGAGGAAGCTCGTCTCAGACAAATACATAGGATTTGCCGAGGCTTAGAAGCAGAGGCTTAGTGTCTTTTGATGGAAAGGCACAGAGCAAACAGCAGCCAGGGGTGCTCAGATATATTTGCTTCTGTCTACCCAGCCCCATTCCTTCCTTTGTATTTCCAGACCCAGAGCCCAGAATCTGCAGATTAGCAACAATAATAAGGCTATTTGTTCCGCACCTTGTTCCAGGCAGCTCAAAGCACTTGGCAGGCAGCATCTTGCTCACACTGCTAGTGCTTCTGGGAGGGAGGGATTCATGAGCTAGCAAGTAGGCCTGTTCTACATACCTACCCAGCAGCACTGATGGCATGTTTCGGCCACATCCTGCACATGTACCCATTCAATCTGGGCTATTTTGAGGGTCTTATTTCCTCACCACAATCCAGGGGAGCCCTGAACAGGTGCCCCCGCAGTAATTAGAAAGGAAACTCCAAGGGATACCTTTTGACAAACTTTCTGAGAGAGCAGCTCAAATGCAAATAGGCATGAGCTTTAGTGCAGATGAACAAACACCGGTCGGCTATCAGCTCCGTGCCAGGCTTGGTGCTCAGGATTGTCGTGTCAGGAGAATATTCTAGACTTGCCCTCTGGGACTATCAGTCTCAGCACAGTTGCATTCTTCTAGCCATTCATGATCTGTAAAAACAAAAAGTACTTCCAGAATAAATTACACTTCAATTATTATTTTGAAATTCATACTCCTGCTGATAGTTCTTTGAGCTATCAATACATAAATAATTTGTGGTAGTTATTCAGTATCTTCTGTATAGGACTTTAACACATTTCACAAGTACTGGTCATGAATAGTAAATTAATTAGTAATTCCTAAATTATTAATTTAGTAATTAATAAAGTAATTCCTACTTTATAGGTGGGTAGTATCAGGAGGATGATTCAAGAGACTTCAGAGGCTGGTTGGTGTGGCTCAGTGGTTGAGCATTGATCCACGAACCAGGAGGTCATAGGTCCATTCTGGGTCAGGGTATATGCCTGGGATTGTGGGCTCGATCTCCAGTGAGGGAGGGGAGGATGCAGGAAGCAGCCGGTCCACGATTCTCTCTCATCATTGACTTTTCTATCTCTCTCTCCTTCTTCCTTTCTCTCTGAAATCAATAAAAACATATTTTTAAAAAGTAAATAAATAAAAGAAGTTACCTCAGAATAAAATTCTTTTTTATTTTTTAAGTTTTTAATATTATTTTTTTAATTACAGTTTATATTCAATATACTTTGTATTATTTCAGGTATATAGCATTTTGGTTAGATAGTCATATACTTGATAAAGTGTTCCCCCTGATATTTCCAGTACTCAAAAGGTACCATACATAGTTATTACAATACTATTGAAAATATTCCCTATGCTGTGTTTTACATCACACACCTATTGTGTAACTATCAATCTGTACTTCTCAATTATTTTACCTTTTTCAACTAGTCCCCCAAGCCCCCTATACCCTGGTAACCAGCAGTCTGTTCTTCAGATTAAAATTCTGACTATTACCAATTTGCATTATAAACTCAGGCAAGCCACCCTCCCTTCAGGGACCCAGGTGTCCACCCTGCAATCATCAGTGTTATCTGAAAGTAGTGTGTTTTTCTTCTCTTTCCCAATATGTGGAACCATGGGAGAGGCAATTTTCAGTTGTCACAATAACTAGTGGGTTTGTTATTGATATGTAGGGACCAGGATGCTATTTTCCCTGCACAAGAAAGTTTCACAGAAAAAGATTTTCCTGTCCCAAATGCCAGTATCACCCTGGATGATCATTTACACTGGTAAATGAGCTCTAACTTCCTTCTCAGTGTGATAGTCAATGCATATTGGCCTCTGAAAGTTCAGTCACAAAGAGATGAGATTCTTTGTTCAGGTTATCTGTCCCCTACTCATGAGCATGATGGGGATATTTGAGAACCTGGAATTGTCAGAGAGCTGGCATGGAGGCTATCATTTGCAAGTTTTAAAGGATACCAAGATTTTGCTTGGGAAAGGCCCCACTGTTTCACTTCGATTTGCTTTTAAGTTCAACACAAGAATTTCATATTTGTAACCCTGTCAACTTGTGTTAACATATTTGCCAGCCCAAGAATGACTCTGACAAAAGCCAGTGGGCTCCAGCTGACTATCCAGCAAGTTGATAGTACTCACAAGTAAACAGCTAGAGCCATCCAAGGAGGACAGGTCTAATAAATTCCAAGTTGCTCAAGTCCTGGCCACCTGCACGCTTGAACTTCTAGATGGTCTTCCAAGGTGATCTTGAGCTGTTTACAGTGCTGTTGTCCTTCTTTTAGTAAAATATTTCCTTGTGCACCATGTGGCCTAAAATCATTCACTATGGTTTTCATCTACCAATTTATTTACTCCTTTAAGACCTAGAGAATCCTAGTAACTTTTAACGTTCTTGAGGACTCATCCTCAGTGAAATATCTTGCTGAAGAATAAAAACCACGTCCCCAAAATGGAGTAATTTTTTCCAAAATGTATGTCTAGCAACCTCAATGTATTAAAACTCTCTCTCTCCCTCTCTCTCTCCCTCTCTCTCTCTCTCTCTCTCTCTCCACTCTCAAATGTTTCAAAAATAACATCAAAAGCAGAAAGTTAACTTATTCAGCCAGAAATGCTTATTAATTTAGGCCCTTTGAAGTAAATTGAAAGTCTTTGTCTTTAATTAAAAATCAAAACTAAAGCAGATAATTGGTATTTTGACAACTGACCAAGTCTTATTTCTAGTACAACTACAATACAAACTAAAACACGAGTTATGGCAAATCTTGCACATTTTTATGTGAATGTTTGTTTATACTTATCTCATCTTGGCTCCATACCATATCTTATTCTGAATTAAGCATGTAAATGTGTTGATTTCTGTTTTGCTGTCTAGTGGACAGTCTTGAAGGAGATGTCAGAGGAAACCCCAGAGCTGAGAAGTAGGCCACCCATACTAAGGAGATCCCAATTGGTTTGCTTTGTCCTTTGACCAAAATAGACTCCCCAGGGACAGTGACATGTCATAAAGTATAGAGTTTGAGGGCAGATTATCTAGATGAAAGTATCAACTCTGCCATTTCTTGCTGTGAAATCACAGGCAAATCATTAAATCCTCTGAGTCCCAGTTTCTTTATCTATCACAGCAGGTTGTGTGAGACATAAATTGCATAATATAAAGAGGGAAGCACTTTGAAAATTACAAATTTAGAAATTAATGCTAATTAAGGAGATGGTGGTAAGTGGACAAGGCCTCAGGAACCAAGACCAACTTTGGCATCTGAGTTTGTGGGATTTGGGGCAAGAATAAGGTGTGAAATGTGGGGCAGGAGCTACCCCCCAACCCCCGGGACAAGTCCCATGAAGTGGTTTCAGAGCCATGTCCAAATGGTTTATTGTAAAGCATGAAAGAAATGAGCACCACGCCTGGAAGGAGGAGATTAGCGGTCATATGGAACATTATATTGGAAGTTGAGGGCATCTAGACCTGGATAGACAAGGATGCCAAACTAAAGGGACAGCAGAAAAAAAGGCAGTATGCAGTGAAGGCAAGGCAGAGAAGCCCAAAGCCTGACTTAAGCTAAATATTGCAATCTCGGGATTCCTACCTTTTTGTTTTCCTTACATGCTATTGGATGTGAGACCTTCAATTTCTTTCTTGATTACACTTTAAAATAATTTTTTAAAACTTCCTACACTGTTGGTGGGAATGCAGACTGGTACAACCATTATGGAAAACAGTGTGGAGTTTCCTCAAAAAATTAAAAATGGAACAGCCATTTGACCCAGTGATCCACTTCTAGGAATATATCCTAAGAAATCACAAACACCAATCAGAAAGAATGTATGTATCCCTAGTTCCTAGCAGTGTTATTTACAATAGCTAAGATCTGTACATAGCCCAAGTGCCCATCAGTAGATGAATGGATAAAAAAGCTGTAGCACAGTCCTAACTGGTTTGGGTCAATAAATAAAGTGTTGGCCTATGAACTGAGGAGTCACAGAATTGATTCCTGTCAAGGACACATGCTTATGTTGTGGCTCGATGCCCAGTAGGGGGTGTGCAGGAGGCAGCTGATCAATGATTCTCTCTCATCATTGATGTTTCTATCTCTCCTTCTTCCTTCCCCTATAAAATAAATAAAAATATATTTTTAAAAAACTGCAGTAATTTACACAACGAATATAAGTCCTTTGGTTATATTCCCCCTTCCCTGAAAATCCTCAGTCTGTTCCATGCTTTCATGTCTCTGGATCTATTTTGTTTGTCAGATTATTTTGTCCATTAGTTTCCACATATAAGTGAGATCATGTGATACTTGTCATTCTCTGACTGGACTGGCTTATATCACTTAGCATAATCTCCACATCCCTCCATGCTGTCTCAAAGGGTAAGAGATACTTCTTTGTTTATAGTATTACTGCATAATATTCCAAAAGTTATTTTAAAAGTCAAATTTTTCTCTAACCAGTTTAGCTCAGTGGATTGACTGTTGGCCTGAGGACTGAAGGGTCCCAGGTTCGATTCTAGTCAAGGGCATGTACCTTGGTTGCAGGCACATTTTCAGTGAGGGATGTGCAGGAGGCAGCTGATGGGTGTTTCTCTCTCATCAATGTTTCTAATGCTCTATCTCTCTCTCCTCTGTAAAAAATCAATTAAATTTATTTTTAAAAATAGTGGGGTAAAGGCCTGGGAAAGGGGAGGTGGGGATTCAATGAGAAAAGTGGGGACATCTGTAGTACTTTTAACAATAAGAACAAATTTTTTAATAAAATAAAAATAAAGTAGAAAAAAATAATCATTATTTAAAACTTCATATCTTCTCACAGCCTTTTTAATTAACATCTAATACATGTCTTTAAAAGTTTAAATATGAGAGGGGAATGGAGGAGTAATGGGGGAATAAGAACACATATGTAATATTTTAATCAGTAAAGAAACATTTAAAAAATGAAAAATAATAAGCAATAATAAAACAACCCAACTAAAAACAGGCAAAAAAAAATGTTTAAATAGTTGTGCCTTACTTAATTTTGTTCAGTGGTTAGAGCATTAGGCCTCAGACTAAAGGGATTGGATTCAATTCTGGTCAAGGGCACAGACTTAATGCCCTGCCTGTCAGAGTGCATGCAGGAGGCAACCAATTGATGTGTCTCTCTCACATTGATGTTCCTCTCTCTCTCTCACCTTCTCCCCCTTTCTCTTTCTCTCCTTCCCTTCCACTCTCTCTAAAAAGAAAAAAATCAATGAAAAAATATCTTCAGTTGAGGATTAACAACAACAAAATGTTTCTATACCATAACACTTTGGTATCCACCATAACCCACTCTAAATATACATCAACAAGTATGTGTTTAATAGATAGAAAGTTATCTCATTTACTCCTTAAAGTTGTATTTCCATTACACTCTCCCTAGTAATGTTATGTTAATATGATATATTTTATGCCTGAAAACATTTTATTGATCACCCAGCAAAAATCTATATATATAAAGCCTAAGCAACCCGCTGACCATTTGACTGTTCAACCGTTCGATCAATAGCTATGATGTGCACTTACCACCATGGGGCAGACACTCAATGCACTCAGGCATGGAAGCATGGAACAGATTGATGAATCTCAGAGGGAAACGGGAAGAGTGGAGGGCAGGAAGAGATTAACTAAAGATCTTATGTACATACTAGAGGCCCAGTGCATGGATTCGTGCACAGGTGGAGTCCTTGGCCTGGCCGGTGAGGATCAGGCCAAAACCAGCAGACTGACAACTCCTGAGGGGTCCTGGATTGTGAGAGGGTGCAGGCCAGGCCAAAGGACCCTACCAGTGCACAAATCCGTGCACCAACCCTTTAGTATCTATATAATGTGAAAGTAATCTTTCACACTTTAATTAATGTAAATTAATTTAAATTTTTTCCTGTGACTGTACAGCTCTAGGTAGTGAAGAGATATTTCTGGACCGAATTACCATTATAGACACTATTCATTTGTCATTTATCAAAACAACATTTTTATAAATGCTAGAGGCCCAGTTGGACATCCTTAGCACTACTGCAGAGGTCAGAGACGCTCCTGCCACCACCATTGCACTCGCCAGTAATGAGCCCAGCTCAGGGCTTCTGGTTGAGCGGTGCTCCCCTTATGGGAGCCCACTGACCACCAGGGGGCAGCTCCTGCATTGTATGTCTGCCCCTGGTGGTCATTCCACAGTTTGGTCAATTTGCATATTTGCCTTTTATTATATAGGATTATTAAACATAAAAAATAAATTTGAAAAAACTGCTATAGATTGGGTTTCTCATCAATATTATTCCCATTTTACAATTATTGTTGTTATAGTTATTAGCACTATGAAACCTTTTCCATAAAAGTAAGTAGATTAGCCCAGCCAGTGTTCTCAATGGTTGAGCATCAACCTATGAACCAGAAGGTCACGGTTGGATTCTCAGTCAGGGCCATGCCTGTGTTGCCAGCTCAATCCCCAGTCGGGGATTGAAAGAGGAAGCCAATCAGTGATTATCTCTCATCATTGATGTTTATGTTTTTCTATCCCCCTCCCTTCCTCTCTGAAATAAATAAAAAAAATATTTTTAAAGTAAGTAGATGAGAATGAAAGGAATTTTATCAGAGCAATGTCACTTACAGAGTTCCTTCTGATTCAGTGATTTATCATCAAAATTATTTTAATGATCCAATTCTCTAAAAACTCAATTAGGTGTTCCCTCAATCTTCATGAAAGCAAAATGTTAGAAATTATCTGAGTTACCAAAAAAAAAGTATTACTCAGTAAATAGACTCATTCACGTTCTCAAAATACATCATTTTGTCTGACATTCCAGAGATGTGCTGCCTCTGGGGCAACACAGGGAGTGAGAGGAGCCTCTTGCTTTTATGAAATGGGTGTTGTGAATGGGGAACCAGTGGGAAACCCTCTGTTCCCCTCACATAGCACATTGCCATTCAGCTCTTGGCAGAGGTATTTTAAGAAAGTGTGCATATGGAGGTGGTAGGCCTAGAAATTTTTTTTTTAAATCCATGTACTGCCGAAACCAGTTTGGCTCAGTGGATAGATGTTGGTCTGCAGACTGAAGGGTACCAGGTTCGATTCTGGTCAAGAACATGTACCTTGGTTGCAGGCACATCCCCAGTAGGGGGCGTGCAGGAGGCGGCTGATCCATGTCTCTCTGTCATCGATGTTTCTAACTATCTCTCTTCCTTCCTCTCTGTAAAAAAATCAATAAAAATATTTAAAAAATAAAGTAAAATAAAAATCCATGTACTATGTACCTTTAGAAAGCCTTCATGTGCTTCCCAAGGATGTGGGTCCTCATTGTAATGTGCACTAGCATGGAATGTCTCCACTGGGTTGGGAGCTGAGTCTCCATGGAGTTAGTGACCCTGGACAGCTGGGACTTCCTGATTTCTCCAAAAGATATTCTCCAAACTTGGTTATGTAGGACATTAATGCTCTTTGATATGTTAGAGATTCCCAATGAAGGCTCTAGGTCAAAAAAAGTCTGGGAAAAGTTCCATATTATATTTTTGCCTCTCAGAGATTTGCAGTAAAACCTGAATATTAAAGGCTAAAGAAAACTTACTAACTTTTTTAAAAATCAGAATTTCCCAAACTACCTTGATTCTCCTCCCAACCTTCCCCCCCACCACCACCAAAGAACACATAGTTATATATAAAGGGGCATTAATAGTGTGCTCTGGCCCTAAAGCCACAACCTCAGTCTCCCATGTCCTGCCTATGCAGCCTGACACACGGACCTCCTTAAAACACTTCAGAGGGACCAAGACCTAAGACTGGTTTGTTTCCATGGAGTCTGTTACCTACTCAGGAAACATTATCTTCTGCTCTAGTTTCCTATTGATGCCACCCATCTTTAGGTGGGGCTTTTGTATGGCATGAAGGTTCCTGTGCTATTGATTTGGGGCAGCACCCATTGCAGCCATGAACTTGAGGTGCCTCCTAAGAATTATGACCAACTCTCAAACAGCCTCAAGTGAATGGGCAGCTTAGTGCTTCTCCAGCTGTCTTTCTGGTCATTGATAACACAGACCAA
>PVJN01049502.1:0-15193 GCA_004026805.1 Lasiurus borealis
CCGCTGCCTTTTCCTCTGCCTCCAGCCAACATCCTCTTCAACCCAATGCCGAGTGGCGCATCCTCCCACCTCCCGCCTAACTTCACAGGCGCCTCTCCCAGCAAGGTCAACGCATGGTCCCCTGCGAGGTCCCTACTTTCCATTCTCTCCTGGTCCCTGAGTGATACTTCCTCCCCGCCACCCCTGCTTTATACACACAGAGACTGAGGTTCCCAGACTTTTTTTTTTAAAAAAATATATCTTATTGATTTTTCACAGAGAGGAAGGGAGAGGGACAGAAACTTAGAAACTTCGATGAGAGAGAGACATCGATCAGCTGCCTTCTGCACACCCCCCGCACTGGGGATGTGCCCGCAACCAAGGTACATGCCCTTGACCGGAATCGAACCTGGGACCTTTCAGTCCGCAGGCCGACGCTCTATCCATTGAGCCAAACTGGTTTTGGCCCCAGACTCTTTGAATGAACTGTTCTTTCTCTCACCTCTAAAATTAGCTAAAAAAGGCAGTTACCCACACATCCCCCCCTCCACTCCCAGATTCTGCTGTGGGGTTAGCAGGAGCCAGAGGGACCCTCAAGTCTGGACAGGGTGGGGTGGGGCAGGGAGGATATTGGGGTGATCCCCCTCTGGGTTGCAGTGTGCTGCACCTATATCTATTTTTCACCCTAATATTGAGATCTCTAACTTTTCGCTCCCTGCAAGCATTGCGTTTTTGTCCACAGGCCCTGATGCACTTCTAAGAGGCCTGTCCCATACACCCCATCCCTGTGACCTCGCACGATGCTGCTGTTACTGAGCTCGGGGTCTATTGGACCCAGTGCTAACCCTGAGATGCAGATTCCAAAGCCTAAGAAGGCCTCTCCTATCCTCTCAGTTTGCTTCTTTATGGGGCTTCTTTACTGGCTGGGAGAGAGAGGGAGGGGGGAGGGTCAGGCCATAGCTGCTCCCTGCTCTGCTCTGCCTCATGTTTGAGGCCAAGGCTGATGCTCTGTAGAGGATGGATGTGAGTTGGCCTGGCCTTTCCCGCTGTAGCATCCCGTCTGCCGTGGACTGTATGCAGAGGTCGCAATTGTTCCTGCCCATTTTACAGATGTGAAGCCTGAGCCTGCACAGGGTCACGTGGCCCTCCTGACCCTCTCCCCCGCTCACTCCCCAGGACGAACTGGCCCTGCCCCTGAACTTTCTGGAACCCTCTGGTCAGAGACAGGAGATGTGAAACTTGTGAGCATTGGGAAATCCCCGAGGAGAGGGAAGAGGAGAGGCTCGGGCCGGAAGCAGGCAGCTTCCCCTGTGTCACCTGCTCCCGCCTGCCCAGCTGCCCTTCCTGAGAGGTGGGTATGGGCCGTGGAAAGGGCTGTATCCTCTCCTAGCTGGTCAATATCGACAGCCCACATTGCTCTCCATGGAGGCAGGCAGGGAAGTGGGAACCACGCAGGCTCCTGAGACAGAGTTGGGTTTGGACAGTTTATGTAACATCCCGGAGCGTAGGTGGCACGTGGGCAAAGGAGGGTGGACTCAGAAGGGTGGGTGGCAAGTAGCTGTACCTCTCAGAGCCTTGTTTTCCCTTCTGCAAAGGAGGCATATTTGAGCCAACAATTCGATGAGAGAATCAGTGCAAAGTCCTCAGCCCTCCCGGCACCTAGGAGGGGCTGCTGGTTCTTAGCGCCACCACCACTGTCACCAGCTTTCCCGATTGCTGTCCCTCTTCTGCATCGCTCCTTGGATTGTCCATCTTGGTCACACTTATTGGATAATTCTTCCCCCAAAGCTTAATATTTAGCTATATCTTCTGTCTAACATTTGCAGATTTTTATTCTCCTGAGAGGAGGATGAACATCATTAAAAAGAGTGCTTCTACTTTTAAGGATGATCTTGAATGTTCCTTTCCCCAGGTACGGAGTGTTTTATTTGCTCATGAAGTACACCCTAACACACACACACACACACACACACACACACACACACAATGGCCTTCCTCTATTCCACCTTCCAAGGCCTGTGTAAATCGCAGATCACTCCCTGGCATCTTCTTTGATCACTCTACTTGGAAGTGATCTCTCTCTCTCTCTCTCACTCTCTCTTCAAATGGCTGTTCTTTCGGGGATTTGAAAAGCAAGACGACCTCTCCCACTGTGGCTTTTGCACGGCCAGTGACTGCAAGCTTTCAGCCCTGTGAGGGGCGCTTGGCCTGGCGGCCTCAATGGATGCCCCGGCTCCCTGGGAGGCGAGGATGATGCCAGCTCAGGTGTGTGGGCCACTCACATGAAGGTGCCAGGCCTGGGAGGAGATGCAGATGTCACCGAAGCTCAACGTGACCTGGGAGGCTGGTGCATCACAGAGATGGCGGCGGGGCCTGAGGATCTGCATGGGATGGAACAGGTGCAAGGCCACAGCTCCCCTGCAAAAGCTGGGGGGAGGCATCGCCTTGGGGACAGTGTGGTGTCACTTGGGAAGTGCAACAGAGCTGGTTCTCTCCTCCTCATCGGAGCTGATGTCCGAGTGTGTGTGTGTGCATGCGTGTGCTTGTGTAGAGAAGAGATGAAGCCATAAACTTGTGTTTAGTGGCTGCGCTATAGCACAAACACATTTGCCAACAAAGCTCTCAGACTGTGGGAAATGCAGAGTCTGAAAACATCTACAGAAACAGCAGATCCCCCTCCCTGTCTCGAGGCCACTCCGGGGAATGTGTCCTTGGGAAGGAATACACGGAGGAAGAAATCGTGAATAGAATATATGGCAGCATCAATGCCAATCTTTTTTTTCTTTTAATTTTTTCCTTTAGGCGAGTCTAGTTAAATGCATGTAAGTTTCATGTGTTAGTGAAGCAACGCCTCTGTTTTCCTGTTTCACAGACATGGACACCGAGATGCCATGATCTTCAGTCCTCACCCACGTTGCACGGCATGGAAACTATCACACGGGAAATCGAGCCTCGTCTGCCCCGTGCAGACCCTTTCTCGGCGCTGTGTCCTGACTCGCTCACTCCCTCACAGAGAACCCTCTGGCAGTAACTCTCAGGGGGCAGCTGAAGAAATCTCAACTTTATCCTTGCAGGAGCGGGGAACCTTTTTTACTGCGGAGGGCCATTTGGCTATTTATACCATCATTCATGGGCCATACCAAATGAACAACTTAAAGACGAGCCTGCTCGCCAAAACCGGTTTGGCTCAGGGGATAGAGCGTCAGCCTGCGGACTGAAAGGTCCCAGGTTCGATTCTGGTCAAGGCATGTACCTTGGTTGTGAGCACATCTCCAGTGTGGGGTGTGCAGGAGGCAGCTGATTGATGTCTCTCTCTCATCGATGTTTCTAACTCTCTATGCCTTTCCCTTCTTCTCTGTAAAAAATCAATAAAATACTTAAAAAAAAAAAGACTAGCCTGCTCTATTTGGTCAAATGTTTCGTTATTCACCCCTAAAGCCTTGGCGGGCTCAGACCAATGATTTTTATGGCTTTATGTGGCCCGCGGGCCGGACGTTCCCCACCCTGCTAGAGAGACCAAGGCATTAGGTCTCTAAGAACACGAAAAGGCCCTGCTGCTTTCCCCGGCAGTTCACTGATGTGGGAGACAGACTACGTTTTAGGTCAACTGTCAAAGTAGATGTTCATCTGCACAGACGCAGGCAGGCAGGCAGGCGTGTGGTGCAGACAGAGGAGCCAGGAGTTTTAACAGAAACCTACTTGGACTCACACTGGGGTCCAAGCCCCCTTCCGGCCACTCCCGTGGGGCTGGGTGGCCGGCCGCGGGGAATTACCACCCGTGGCTCTCGGAGCCTCTCCAGCGGGGAACTGGCTTCCTTGTTTACTTATTTAGTGCCGGCAGAGGAAGTGGTAAAGGAAACTTGCTGAGTCGTTTTCTGAGAAGAGACCGTATTTGTTCGCAGAGGAAGCATTGCTTTCTGGGATCTGGCTCCGGCAGAGAAGACGTTGGCTCTGACGAGGCTGCTCCGGAGGGCACCCGGGCGTGGGAAGAGCCCAGGACACCCGCACGCTCTGGACTGGGGTTCTCCGTCCATGGGGGCTGCACCTGTGCTCAGCTGGTGAGCAACCTCCCTGGAGAGCAGCCATGGCCTTGAGAAACGTGCCCTTCCGCTCTGAGGTCCTGACCTGGGACCCCGACAGCCTCGCGGACTATTTCAGGAAGGTGAGCCTGGCTCTTTGGTGGTGGTGGGGGCTGGCAGTGCCCTCGGTGGGGTAGGGGCTGGACAGAGGCTTGAAGGTGACATCCAGGCAGAAAGCAAAAGGCATGAAAGATCGCCTTGAACTTCCAGTTGAGCAAGTGCCATTAGATATGCCTACACCACCGAGTGTCCCCGCAGTAAGATCTGGGGAGAAGGGCGGTCCTCCAATGAATGTGTACCTACTATGTGCCAGGGCTTGAGCGTGTGCTCTCCAGGCACTGTCTCATCTCACACTCCCCGGGACTGTGGAACAGGGTCTGCCCCCTGGCCCGGCTGCAACATTAGCTCAGGGAGGTTAAATGGCCCAAAGCCCCAGGGACTACGGGCGACAGAGGCAGGATTCCGGTGTGCCCCCTGTCTGCTTTCAAAGTCCAAGCTCTGAGACACAGAGCCGCTCGAACCCCTGGCGAGCTCAGGGCTCCTGATGAGGAAGGGAGCAGTGGTGCCCGGGCTGGGGGAGGGGAGGCTGTGCTGAGCAATGCCCGAGGCGCCAGTCCTCGTTCCTCACCCGGAGGGACGCTCCTCCAGCCCTGATGTGAGACAGCCTCTCCTGGAGCTTTCTGAGAGTCTCGCCAGGCAGGTGAGCAAACTGCTCTGAGCCCCGGTTACAGCTAGGGAAACTGAGGCTCCTGCAGAGGCAGAGGCAGAGGCTCAGCCAGCAGGGTCCGAAGTGAGCGATGGCAGAGCTGAGAGCAGAATGGCGTTGTCCTGCGTTAGCACTGGAGATGCTCGAAGATGCCCATGCTTCGTCGTCTGCTGGGGCAGATCCCAAGCCATGTGACAGTTCGGGACATTCTCTCCCTGTCCCAGGGTTACGGTGTCTTGTGAGGGACATGTGACCTTTGGGCACCTGCAGCCGAGGAGGCTGGCCTCACATTCCCTTGACGCTCCAGACTGTCATACCGATGAGACTTTAAAGTCAAGGCCTTAGAGACGATCTAAGCCCATGTTCTGGTTTTCTTGGGGTAGCACAGCCAAACCGGGGGGTCTGTGTGGTCCCCAGGTGTTCACTGTCCCTGTTCCTCCCCGACCTCGGGAAGAACAGCCTGAACATGTTGGATCAGGTGTGGCCTGCTGGAGACTCGGCCCCCGAGCCCCGCTGTGGCTGCTTTTTCTGCTCTTTCCCCTCCGAAAGGTCCTCTCACCTTAGGTTTCGGCATTGTGGTCGCAAAGACGGTTCGGAACACCGACTTCTGAAGGCTATTTCTAAATACTTTTTCTGAAACGTAGACCCAGTAGAACAGGGCACCCGCTGAAATTTGCCAAGATTTCTATCAGCAGCACGCTAGCGCAGTAAGGCAAGGAGGGGAGGACTGAGACTTAGGGAGAGGAACCAGAGACAGGCTGGGAGGCAGAGAGAGACTCCATCTCCAGTGGGAGGAGAAGAATGCACCACCCAGCCCGGCCATGGAAGAATTCACGGTCAAGTCCTCCTGGTGCAGGGGGAGGGACCCCAGGCCAGGGGTGATCCAGGGAGAGGCCTCTACCTGAGCTGGGGAGAGGGAGCGCTTTCTTTTGGGAAATCCCACAGCCTGGGTCAAGTCCACAGTGCCAGCACAGAAGGACTAAAGTGGGGAATAAAGAGAATGCAGACCTGGAAGCCCCCCAGAGACACAGATAAACACCCTTCAGATCCTGAGCACTTCAGTCCCCCTGAGAGAAAATACCACATGGGGAGGGATCTTAACCATCAAACCCCCTATTTAAAACCCTGAGTGGCAGGCAGAGTTTCTACTGAAGCAGTGACATCAGGCCCCCTTTTATTTATTTTATTTTATTTTATTTTTTAATATATTTTTTATTGTTTTTTTACAGAGAGGAAGAGAGAGGGATAGAGAGTTAGAAATACCAATGAGAGAGAGACATTGATCAGCTGCCTCCTGCATGCCCCCTACTGGGGATGTGCCCGCAACCGAGGTATATGCCCTTGACCAGAATCGAACCGGGGACCTTTCAGTCCGCAGACCGATGCTCATCCACTGAGCCAAACCGGTTTCGGCAGGCCCCCCTTTAGAGACACTCCCCAGCCAGCTCTGCAGTCAGAGGTACCTTGGTTTGAATCCCGATTGTGACACTTGCTAGTTGGGTGACCTTGCCTTTGTTACTTGACCTCTTTGTGCCTCAGTTTCCTAGTCAGTATAATAGAGATTCTAACAGTAACTAACCCCGAGGGATTGCTGGGAGAGTTAAAGGAAGTAACCCCTGGGAGGCATTCAGCAGAGATGGGGCCACCGATGATGATCCAGCTTCCATTTTTCATTGCCCTAGTGGCTGGCCCCAGCTGGGGGCCCAGGCCCAGTCAGACTGGCAGGTTCTGGTGTCTTATTGTCTCAGCTACAAAGTAGCTCATCGTCCATCTGGAATGCAAGCCCCCAGGAGGACTTAGGCTGTGGTTTGTACTTCTTTAACCCCTCCCGTTCCTTTTGACCCGGGCCATGCAGTAGAGAAGGCAGGGTCTCAGAGCCAGGAGTTCCAGTCCCCGCTGCATCCCCAGCTCACTGTGTCATGGGAGGCCCCAGGCGCAGGCCTCTCTGGGCCTCGGGGGTCCCGTCGGCCGCACCAGGTACCTGCTCTAGCTCAGTGCCACCTCACACTGGGTGCTCATAAAAGCCATCTAAGTCAGTTTGACTAATGAGCTTTGTTGACTAATGAGTTTGGGACAGGGGCTTCATCACAAGGAACAACAGCAGCCTGTAATTATTGAAAGCCAGAGTCTAGGTCAGTGGTCGGCATGTGGCTCTCGAGCCGCAGTTTGCCGACCACTGCTCTAAGTATTTGCTAAACATATCGATTCTAGCCCCCAAGCCCAGATACGGTGAGATCAGAATCAAAGTCCCAGGCAGGCCCCAGTCTGCGAGGCTGCGTGTCTATCTAGAGGTGAGGTCAGCATTTTGCAAAATCAGAGGTTCATCTGACAACCATGACAGTGAACATGATAAGTTAAAGGCAGCTGACTCTATTAAGAGCTCGGAGCACATAGATAAGAGCAGTGGTTCTCAACCTTTCTAATGCCGTGGCCACGCAATACAGTTCCTCATGTTGAGGTGACCCCAAACCAAAAAATAATTTTGGTAGCTACTTCGAAACTGTAATTTTGCTACAGTTATGATTTGGAATGTAAATACCTGATATGCATTATGTATTTTCCCATGGCTTTAGGCGACCCCTGTGTTTTGGTTATTTGACCCCGCCAGGGGGTCACAGGTTGAGAACCACTCGATAAGAGATAATGCTCAGTGCTCCACGGAAGCTGCGTGCTTTCCACGCTGACCTGTAATTCAGCTTTTCTGAGCTTTCTAACATTCATCCTACCCTTCCATGCCAGGAGGTTACAACAAGTGTGCTTTCTTCTTAGTCTTGTCGGCCATAAGCAAAGGTCGCCATGTTAGACCTGTGTCCGAAGAAGGCTGCCGCAATCTGTGACACACATGTTAGGAGAACCTGAGATTCTCAAGGACAAACGTTTCCCTTCAAATACTTCATACCTCCATATCAGATTAGAAATATTCGCAATGCAAATTCATAGGCTGTTGCAGACAAGGTAACACAGACACCTGATAGGATTGTTGATGAAGGTGACTCTCTAGGAAAGCAATCAAGACCCTCAAAATGATCATCTCTTGTTAATCCTCTGACTCTATTCTGAGAATCTAACTTAAACAGTTTCTCTTAACGCATTGTACACCAGTCGTTTTATTGCTACCTTTACCCAGTGGCCGGATATGTTTCTATCGAACGAGTACAAAAAAACATTTTACAAAGTACCATACTTTAAAAAGTTATTAGCTTGTAAGAACACGTAATAAATAACTTCAAAATGCAATGGGCATTTAATTTTAAGGCGTGCCTTTCACATTTATGTAAAGCACTGTGTAATATGAAAACACGAGAAGGCTCGTGATCCACCCGCAATGTCTTAAGAGAAAACGAAAATGAATGCAAAAGAATGGCCGTCTGCGCTGTCCTCTGAGCTGATCCGGACGGTGTATTAAGTGGCACTGAAATCGGTTCACTTTACGGAAGGCTAAGTTATAATGTCATTGACAAATACGGGACGGTTCCTGACATTAAAAGCTTGACCTGAGGCCTGTCACCTACTTCCTGTGCAGCTCCCTACAGGTCACTTGACTCTCTGCGCCTTCGGCTCTCCATCTGGAGAAGGCCAGCGTGAAGTGACTCAGATTGGTTTAAACACGAAACCACGCCTGCCACAGAGCAAGCGCTGGGTAATTTTCAGCGGTTGCTCTTATCATTATGGGGGCAGCCGTTTGGTAAACAATCTAAACGTTTAGCAACAAGGGATCAATGAAACTAATGTTTAAAATAAATTCGCAATAACAGGAGGCAGCGCTTCTATCGCCTGAGGGTAATTCTGAGCAAAAGTCAGGCTCCCAAGATTGAATGTAAATGATAACCTCGGTTGTGCTTAGAAGTATGCTCAGAGTGAAAGCGTGGAAGGAAACACACAGCCATGTCTTGGGGTGGCGAGACAGTGAGTCTATTTATTTCCTTCTTCCCCACCCTCCCCACTTGCCTGAGGAGCAGAGTAGCCTCGAAGGAACCCTCTTTCTTAGGGGTTGGTCCCCGAGCTTTCGACCGAGGCAAGTTCTCCATTTCCCAGAGTCCCACGGGATTAGTAAAAGCAGGGTGAGGTGGGGACGGGCCCTCTGTGAGACAGGGGAGGGAGCGCGGAGGCTGGCTAGCCACAAGTACCACAAATTGCTGAGCTTCTGGGCCAGGCAAGGAAGGGGAACCAATGGCATGAGCCCGCCGCTGACGGCACCTTCCTCTCCTCTTCGCAGCTGAACTACAGGGACTGTGAGAAGGCCGTGAAGAAGCATCACATCGACGGGCCGCGGTTTTTGGTAAGTGCCGCTGCTGATCTGACATACGGAGACCAGAGCTGTTCTGTACTTTAACCGATGGCTGCAGGGTCAACTGGTCTACCTGCCCTTGAGCGTGCCCAGGGTCAATGCCTGTCTGCAGGGTCCACAGACAACCTTTTGCCTTCTGCAGGGGTTTTGTATGTACCCCTCTCTCATCACAGTTCAAGATCCTCCTGTTTAGGGTACCTCCCATATTTTTCACTGATACCAAAGTGCATTGCGAAGTCAAAGTATAAAGAAGAAATCCAATACAGTTAAAACCACACACACACACACACCCCTTGAAAATCTATTCCAATACCACCCATACTTGGAAATCCCAGTCCAAGGGAGAAAAAGCCATCTGGTAGACCAGAAGGATTCTTTTTCCCCATCTGTCATTCTGGGGTTCATGCTCATGGAGTGGAATAAAGGGTGGGATCACCCTCATTATTTCAATTACATCTCTATTTCTTGCTACTAAATTCACAGTTTTATGCCATTTAAACACATGGGATATGGCTCTCTCCATTCCATTATGTTGCATACCACTTCAAGTGGAGACTACGATGCATCTGCATATTAAGGACTGAGCCTCTGAATGGAAGGGATGCAGAGCTAATGGTGGGGACAGACGCAATGGGTGCTGGGTGGGGATGTGGTCTGAGCATTTCCCCTGAGATGACACCTTTGCCGATGGGTAAGAGAAACCCTGACTACACAAATGCACCCTCAATCTTCTTGAATTCCTTCAGTGATGGTGAGCTCACTACTTCCTATAGTCACTGGCCCTTTTCTGGGCAGCACTGACGTCTCATGCTGAGACCAGACCTCCGTCCCTATGGGTCTAGGGATGTGTCATGTAAGACGTGTTTATTCACCATCCCACATACAACATTTAATTCATCGACCCATCCATTCATCTGACAAGTATTCCTCCGAGTTCTTTTTACACACCAGACCATTCCATGTGCTGGGAATGCAGGGATGATTAAGACGTGACTTCTGCCTTCCAGAGGCTAGTGTGAGCGCAGAAAGGGATCTCAGGGCGGGCTCCCACCACCTTGTTTGCGATTGAGGAACCATGCACAGGGGTGTGATGGGATTTGTGTGAATGCACACACTGAGCGATTGGACTCCAGTGCACATTTTAATGCAGCCTCACACTGCATGGGTTTTTAACAATGCTATTTCTCCATACCGAGCCTTCCCCCAGTGGAACGCCTGGAGTTTTGTTGTTATTGTTGTGCTTGCAAATTACTGCTAAACCCAACTGTTCCCTTCTGGCTCCTTTGGCACTGAGAACAGGGACCTTTTGGGGCTGAGTGGGAAAGGGGCGAGGCATCCCCGAGGATGGTCCTGATGCCCTAGCTCACCTTGAATAAACACTTGCCCGCTGAGTGTCCCCTAGCGCCCTCCTCTGTGAACGAGGAATGGGTGATGGTCCTCCCAGCCTGTGGGTCTCCCAACACTCCCCGTGGGAGTTTCAGGCCTGTTGGGACCGGGTTGTTTCCTGGGTGAAGAGGCATCTGAGCCACTTTGTCACCTCTGCTCCAATACCTGGGACCTGCAGACCCGCTACATATGCTGATCATTCTATAAATAGCGAAGGGGAAAGAGGGTGCTCAGAGCCAGGAAAACAGGGTGCAGAACCCAGTGGCTGCCCCAGCAGCCGGGGTACTGAAGGGCAGCTTCTGCTGAAATCCGCCCTCCACCCAGGTGCTCTGGATACAATGTGGGTTCTGATCTGAGCTCTGAGCTCTTGTCTATCACTCCTTCCAGCTTTAGAGCATCCAGGACCATTCTCCATTGAAGGCAGAGTGAAAGGCCCATGTATTTTTTTTTATCCCTCCCTCCCTCCCTCCCTCCCTCCTTCCCTCCCTCCCTTCCTTCCTTTCCCTCCCCCTCTCCCTCCCTCCTTCCCTTCCTTCCTTCCTTCCTTCCTTCCTTCCTTCCTTCCTTCCTTCCTTCCTTCCTTCCGCCTAGGAGCTACCACGTTTCTCAGTCTGTTCTGCTACCATTTTGTTTCCTTCGAGAAGGGTGAGACCTTGTCTTTCCTCCCAGCTCCTGGCCCTGTTCTGAGGGGTCCCCTCTTCCCTAACAGCTGCTGCTCTGTCTCCAGCCACGGTCACCTCCACTTCTCCTCCCGAAGGTTGAAGGAAAGGAAGACGGGTGCTCAGGGAGGTGTGTGGCTGCACGTAACAGGGACAGAATCACAGTGGCTCAGACACATCAGGGTTGATCTTTCTCACGTGGTAAGATGTGCAGAGATGGGCACTCGTGCCTGGTGAGCTGCCCAAGAAAGTCACTGAGAGTCCAGGCCCCATCCCGCCTATGGGAAAAGCCTGTGGCTTTTGTCCTAATGGCAGCAAGATGGCTACTGAGTCTCCAGGCATCGCATCTGGATTCCAGGCAGGAGGAAGGGGGAGGGGCAAAGAGTGAAAGGTGCAAATGTGCACGGGGAATGCATCCTCCTTGTTTGCAGGAGCTTCTAGAAGCTCCACCCCTAGTAGACCTCAATTATCTCTCTGGCCAGACCGAGTCCTGTGATCTCAGCCATCTGTGAGAATGTCTAGGATGTTATGTGTTTTGAACAGGATGCGTTGGTTGCCCTGAACAGAATGCAGGTCCTGTCAGTGAGGAAGAGAGAAGGGGCGTGGGGCATGTCAGCATCAATGTCGCTTGGGCCATGTCGTCCCTCCATGTGGGGCCGTTTTGCAGCTTTCCTCTCTCTCCTGCCCCTCTTGAGGATGCAGTCAGCCCAGAGTCATATTCCCCAAAGCCACAAGTCTAACTCTGAGTCATCATACAGTACAAGTAGCTCAGAGTTTGCTGAAGGCATTTGAAGGAGGGAGGTGGGGAAGGGGATTACATCACTTAGCAAGACCGCCCAGTGAAGGTCTCTTCTCTCTCCTCCCAGCTCCTGGCCCGGTTCTGAAGGGCTCACTCTTCCCTAACATCTGCTGCTCTGTCTCCAGCCACACCCACCTTCACCTCCTCCTTCACTCCCCTCTTCATACCACACTCTGCACAGGAGGCCTGGTCCATCCCCAGGAGGGGAGGGGCTTGGCAGAGGAGACGCCACTGCTCAGTGATATTTTGAAGATGAAGATGAAGGAGAGAAGTAAGGAAGCTTAACAGAAAGCCTGGCTTTTCTCAAAAATCTTGGCAGAGCCCTGTCCCGGCCCTGGTGCAGGCCTGCCCCCAGCGCTCCGCCCAGGCTCCAGCCTCAGTTTGAGTGCCAGGGGCCCCTTTGGCTCAGCAGTGGTTCTACAGAAAGTGTGCACACCCTCTTCTTTTCTGTTCCCCATATTGCACCCCTGCCTCTCCTGCGCCCTTTCAGTCTCCTTCTCTCACCCCCTCCCCTCCAACTCTGGCTCCAGGACCCTCCAAGGGCTCCGACTTGGGAGGAGGGAAGCTGATAGGAAGAACAGTGACTACAGATGCCCTATCACCCACAAGCTGAAATTCCCTTAAACCCCCAAGCCTCAGTTCCTCATCTACCAAACGGGGCACTGGCGGTTCCTACAATACAGGGTGGAGGTCAAGGTTAATCAAGGTGCTATAAGGCAGAGGTCCAATCCATCACAAATATTATATCTTCCTTCTTTTCTTCTCAGTTCCCTCAGGAAAGCCTCATTGTCGCATCCCCACATCTAGAGAATTCTATCAATAAGCCTGGTGAAAGAGACTTTGGGGTGCAGTGGTGGTATGAGGCCCAGATCCCTTCTCCGAGTCGGCTTCTCACAGCTGCTCAGCTCAGACAGAGATTGAGGAAGGGCCCTGAAGTCTGGGGTAAGGGCCTCAGATGGGAAGAGGCCATTAACATGACAGACTCAGCCCACGGAACAAATTCTGTTTGGTCCACAACTCAGCTTTCATGGTGCTTGTTGAAGTCAAGATTCTTTGTCAGGAGAACTCAGGAAGTGGTGTTCCCTTTGGAAAAGGTAGATCCAGCCACACCAGGCCCACAGGCTTCTAGGCAACACCCGGAACTGCCCATTTTGAGTGTGCCGCAGTCCCCATCACTCCCTATTGTCTCGCACCTGCCTCTACTGGCCTGGCCCGGAGCCCTGCCTGCGGGTTGTAACCTGCCCGTGTCTTCATTTCAGAACCTGACGGAGAATGACATTCAGAAGTTCCCAAAGCTCCGGGTGCCGTAAGTATTCCCCCCGATTCGGTGGATGGCTTGGGGAACAGAGGTGGGAATGGGGAGTCATTCAGGGGGAGCCGAGTCAGTGACCTCTCACTGCTGGTTTGAAGCAGGAAAGGGAGTGAAGGCAAGGGCAGGGTGTGGAGAGCAAAAGTTACACGGTGGTGTGTTGGGAAAAGGAAGTAGCAGGCCCACCGGCACGCTGTCTGCTGTTGCCGAAGACAAGCCCACCCTGCGCCATGTCTTCATTTCCTCTCTTCCCCATGGATGGCTGGGGCCTGTGCAGATACCTCCAGTCAAGTGATGAGATCTTTCGCTGTGGCATCAGCACAGCCTCTGTGATTGCATAAGATTTCTGGCCCTCGGTGTGAGCTCAGTGAGAGGAGAGAAGGAGCTGGGCATGAAGAATGGCGAAGGGCATCCTTTGGCCTCTCAGTGCTGACCGCTTGGGAGCGGTGGCATGGAGGGGCGCAGTGTTGAGAAGAAATCCCGGGGAAGGGCGCCGTGATGCGTTACTGAAGTCTGACATGGGTGCTGAAATGAGAAGCCCAGCATGCCTAGCGCGCTGTGTGTGTGTCCCGAGCCTCTAGTTAAAGGTCCCACATCCTCCGATGCTCCCAGGAGCCAGGCAGCTGGTATAAATGTGTAAAATGACCAGGTTGAAAAATGCAAAGCCCTATTGATTTTTTTCTTCATTTTACCACCTTTGTGTGTGTGTGTTTTAAACATTGATTTCAGAGAGGAAGGGACAGGGGGAGAGAGAAATATCCACCATGAGAGAGAATCATTGATCAGCTAGCAGCCTCCTATATGCCCTCCACTGGGGATTGAGCCCCAAACCCAGCCATGTGCCCTGACCAGGAATCCGACCATGACCTCCTGGTTCATAGGTCTGTGTTCAACCACTGAGCCTCGCCGATCGAGATCGTTTTACCACCTATGAATAAGACATGGGTATGGAGACATATTTCTTCTCTAGAAGAAAAATAATAGCACAATGATGATGATAAATGAGGTAATCAACACAAAGCCTCATTGATGGTGAACAGTAGGGAGTGGTGGAGATTGTGGCAAATCAGAATTATGTTCTCCACCCACAGAGAGCAGCAGCGACTCAGCTCCAGTCCATGTGGACCCGAGAATATTCCATCTCTGAATTTACCGAAAGTGGCTAGAGAACTTGGCTTTGTTTGATTTATCTCAATTTTTAAATGTTGGCTCAGATATTGTTAAATATTGTGAAAGTCTCGGCAAACATATCTATGAGCTAGATTTCGCCTGGGGGACACAAGTTTGAGAGCAGTATTCTTGACATTCTCTGAGGTCCTTTCTCTTGTTCCAAGGGTCTTGGAGCTGTCCTAATAAAAGGGAAGTAGGACAATGGTGTGGGAGGCCGGGAGGTCTCTAGTAAGTATGATCGCAAGAGAAAGTCAATGAAAGGAAACAGGACCCTCACCGGAAAGGGTGAGGGATAAAAGGGATGAGGATTTGCTTTCGGTGCTACCTATCTTCATAGGCAAGTGTTGTTGAAGAATGCTTATTCTTCCCATGGGTTTTCTCTAACTACATATAGCAGCCCTCTAAATGTAAATGAGATGGAAAATTCAGTTCCTCAGCTACTAGCCACGTTTTGGTGGCTGATAGCCACATGGAAGGGGTGACTACTGTATTGGAGGGTGCCGAGAGAATATTTCTATGCTTATGGAAATATAATGCTGTAGAAAAAAATACCATAGTTCGATATAAAGAAGAGAATTTAACACACGGGGGTCAGAATTGGTGGCTGGTCAGCCAGAGGTAGCCTGCAGGCAAGGTAGGTTTGATCTCCACGGGGTTTTAAAATCCAAGTATGTTTCATAAAATCGGGCTTCTTTAGAAACAGATAGAAGCTTCGGTCACCCTGGGCTGATGTTATAATGTGGGAGCAGTCAGCTGGATCTGCATATCTACTGCCCTATTTGGATAGGGGGGTGCTCCCCAGTTCGCTGTGGTCCCCA
>PVJN01049503.1:0-15193 GCA_004026805.1 Lasiurus borealis
CTTTCTAGCTCTTTGAGTTGTAGGGTTAGGAATTTTATTACCATTGTTTCCTGTTTTTTTGCAGCAGTCTTGTAGAGCTTTGAACTTCCTTCTCAAGACTGCTTTCACTGTATCCCATAGATTTTGGATTGTTGTGTTTTCATTGTCATTTGTTGCCATGATGTTTTTTTTTTTTATTTCTTCCTTGATCTCTCTGGTTACCCAGTCATTGTTTAATAGCATGGTGTTTAGTCTCCATGTGTTTGATTTCTTTGGATTGTTTTTATTGTAGTTGATTTCCAGTTTTATGCCACTGTGATCTGCGAAAATGTTTGATATGATTTCTATCTTCTTGAATTTGACCCAACATATGGTCAATCTTTAAAAATGACCCATGTGCACTTGAGAAGAATGTATTTTCTGTGGCTTTGGGGTGAAATGTTCTGAAGATGTCAATTAATTCCAGCTGTTATAGTGAGTCATTTAGGATTGATGTTTCTTGGCTGATTTTTTGTTTAGAGGATTTGTCCAATGGTGATAGTGGGGTATTAAAGTCTCCTACTATGATTATATTGCTGTCAATCTCTCCCTTGATATCCTCTAGGAGTTTTTTTTATGTATTTAGGGGCTCCTGGTTGGGTGTTTATATCTTTACCAGAATTATTTCTTCTTGCTGGATTGATCCCTTTCGTATTATGAAGTGGCCTTCCTTATCTCTTGTTATGTCCTTCCCTTTGAGATCTAATTTATAAGATATAAGTATTGCTACCCCAGCTTATTTTTTATTTCCATTTTCCTGAAAAACTCTCTTCCATCCCTTCACCATCAGTCTGTGTGTATCTTTTTTTTCTGAGGTGGGTTTGTTGTAGACAGCAGATATATGAGTCATGTTTTCATATCTACTCTGTTATCCTATGTCTTTTGATTGGAGCATTTAATCCATTTACACTTAAAGTTACTATTGATAGATACTTATTTGTCACCATTTTTATTCATTACCCTGTGTTCCTTCTTCGCTTCCTATTCTTTTTTTTTACAGCAGACCCTTTAGAATTTTTTGCATTGCTGGTTTGGTGGTAATAAATTCCCTTAGTCCTTTTTTTTTGTCTGTGAACCTCCTGATTTCACCTTCAATTTTGATTGGCAGCCTTGCTGGGTACAGTATTCTTGGATTCAGACCCTTCCTTTGCATGACTTTGTATATTTCATTCCATTTCCTTCTGGCCTGATGAGTTTCTGTTGAGAAATCAATCCCTAGTCTAATGGGGGTTCCTTTATAGGAAGTAACTTTCTGTCTCTCTCTGGCCGCTTTTATGATTCTTACTTTGTCATTGGTGTTTGCCAATTTAATTATAATGTGCCTTGATGTCAGTCTTTTGGGGTCCATTTTGCTTGGGACTCTGCAAGCTTCTTGGATTTGTGTGGGCTTTTTCTTCCCTATATCAGGGAAGTTTTCTGCCATTATTTCTTCAAATAGGTTTTCTATTCCTTGTTCAGTTTCCTCTCCTTCTGGAATCCCTATTATGTGGATGTTGTTTTGTTTTGTGTTATCCCAAAATTCCCTTAGGCTCTCCTCCTGCTTTTTAATTTTTTTTCCTAGAAGCTGCTCTACTTGAGTATTTTTAAGCAGTGATGTCATTTTCCATTTCTTCTTGGTTCTTATTAATTTTTTCTTGGTTCTTACTCATATTGTCAAATTCTTTTCAGCCACCTTATGACTATTTCTCCGAATTCTTTCTCTGGCAGGTTGCTTGCCTCCATTCTGTTTACTTCCTTTTCTGGTGATACCTGCTTTTCTTTCATATGTGGGCTGTTTCTTTGTCTGCCCATGGTCTCTCTTCTCTGGGTGTCTGGTTATGTAGTTCTCTCTCCTTTCTATGTGACGTGTAGAGCTCCTCTGAATCCGAGTGTTTGCAGTGATTTGGGACCAGTGTTCTGGGGCTTGTTCCATGAGTGCTGCAGCTGTAGATTTTCAGTCTTCCGTAAACATCCACTTTCCCCTCAAGATTGTGTGATCTCCATGTTCAAACTTTGGAAACACAAATGAGCTTAGGTTCAGCATTTGAAAAGAGTTGAAGTGGCACTAAACAAATCCAACAGTTAAAATGCAACCAACAAGTACTAAGAGAAGCCTAAGTGTATTCACAGACCCACCCTGCACCCCAGGTGGACAGATCTACCAGGCCCCAGGACAGATCTGAGAAGCACTATGACTTCAGGTGTCATTTGTGTGGGAGGGGGAGCAAGCTCCTCATTTTCTCCTCATGCTCCTGGCAGATGATGGTGGCTTTGGTCTGCACTGCTCAGTTCTCACTATTCTGGACTCTGCAAATGAAAGTTATATGTAGGAGGGAGGGTAGGGTAGATGATGCAGCTGGCCTAGGGCTAGCCTTGCTTCCTTGTTTTCAGTGCCTCATCTGCAAAGTGGAGTTGTGGCCTCTGCTCAGTAGGCTGCTATAGGTCCTGGGAGACCAGGTCCCACAGCTTGGCGGTTAAGTCTGTCTTTTCTTACATGGCTCAGGGGAGTATTTGCTAGAGGCATTCTGGCCATTGCTTGGCCAATATCCTTAGTCTCCTGACCCGTCTGTGTCTGGCCTTCAGTGTGCAGTTCTCCCAGCCCACTTTCCAGACTTTCAAGCAGCCAGGGCAGGAACAGCCTCCTGCTGTACTGTCCTTGCTTCGTCATGTTGCCTCACTGCTGATTTCCATGTCCACACCCCCAGTTGGTTAAAGGTAGGTGCAGCATCTTTTCTTCATTACATCCCTATCCTAGCAGTACTTGCCGAATAGATACATGAATAAAAGAATGAGACAATTAATTATAGGCTAAGCATGCTTCCTCTAGAATCTGATTAGGCCCAAAAGCATTGCTTTTCTCTTCGCTGAGGACATCATGTCTGGGACGGTTTCAGTCTCACAGAATCCCTTGAGATGGAGAGGAGAGCGTGTTCACTTCACCTGGATCTCAGGTATCTATGTCCTCACATGGAACTTGATGAGGGTTTGTGGATGAGCGTGTAAATGAATGACTTGCTGTTCACCATTTAAGGATAAGGATCACAAAGACTCAAATCTGTGATGCTTTCTAAAAACCATCTTTCTCAAGTTATTAGTAAAAGCTTTTGGGTTCCTGATATAAGCTCATATCCCCAGAAGGTTCTTCACTCAGCATCAACTTGTGGAGGTCATGGTGTCAGTACACAGCTTGGGACTTTCCTTAAAAGGCCAAATGGAAATGTTGGAGAAAATAAGGCTGCTTATCTAAATCTAGCCCAAGATTTCCTCCCACATTAAATGTTGCCCTGGGGGAAAATATTATGTTGCCCAACTGGTGTGGCTCAGTGATTGAGCTTTAACCTATAACCTGGGAGATCAAGGTTGGATTCCCCATCAGGGCACATGCCTGGATTGCAGGCTTGATGCCCAGTAGGAGGGATGCCTGAGGCAGCCGATCAATGGTTCTCTCTCATCGATATTTCTATCCCTCTCTTCCTCTTTCTTCCTTTCTGAAATCAAGAAAAAAATATTTTTTGAAAAGAACGACATCATTGTTTAGCCTTTCTTGTTTCTTCATATATGTGTTCAAAGTTTTAAATATCTCTTGTGCACAAAGTAACTATACTCTAGATTTTGATATAAAGGCTGTCCCCCCCAAAACATATACACACTTTAACAGTTGGTTGATAGCTCAATTGATTTTTTTTCTTTTAGATTTAACCCATTGGAATTAATAATGGCAGCCAAAGTGTGCATACATTTCTTTTGAACACCCTGTATAAAGTATTATATTCAGTTCAAACTATTTCTGTATTTGTCATGATTTCTTCTTTGACCCATTGGCTATTTAGTATTCTGCAACTTAATCTCCAACATAGAGGGATATTTTAGTTGTCTTATTGTCACAGTTTTCCAGTGTAACCACATTGTGATCAGACAACATTCTTTAGGTGATCTCAAGGCTTTGAAATTTGTTGTGACCTAACTTATGCATGAGCTGTGAGGACCCCTTGTGCCTGCACTCCATGTGCTGGTGAAGCATATGATCCTACAGCTGTGGGATGAATTCTTCTCCACATGTCAATTATATCAGGTTTTTATCACACTTTCACAGTTTTCTATATCCATATGCCCTTTTGTCTGCCTTTTCTGGCATTCCTGAGAGTGTTGTGTTAAAAATTCCCTTCTAAACTTGTGAATTTGATTATTTATGCTTTTAATTGTTTCTATGTTTACTTTGTATATTTAAAGCTGTGGTATAAGTGCATACTAATTTGAATTGTATTGTTCTGGCGAATTGACAATCTTATCATCATAAGGAATAACCATCTTTTCCTCTAGGAAGGTTCTTTATCTTACTGTCCACTTTGCATGTGTTGGGTATAGTGACACCATAGTGAGACCACAAAATAAGTCTTAATAAATTGAGAAATACTGAAATTCTACAGGATCTTCTCCAACTACAATGAAATAAAGTGAAAAATCATTAGCTGAAGGAAATCTGGAAAATTTGCACTGATGTGGAAATTTAAACAACACACTCTTAAATAATCAATGAGTCAATAAAGAAATCACAATGGATTTAGAAAATACTTTGAAACAAATGCAAATGAAAACCCAGCTTACCAAGACTTATGAGCCATAGCGAAAGCAGGGCTCAGAAAGAAACTCATAGCTATAAATGTCGACATTAAAAAGAGATAGCTAGGGGAGGGAGGTCAATTGGGGAAAAAGAACACATATGTAAAACTTTAAACAATAAAAATATTAAAAATAAATTTAAAAAAGTTAAAAAAAATTAAAAAAAGGAGATCTCAAATAAGTAGTCTAACCTCCCACTTTGAGGAATTAGAAGAAAAAAAAGAGCAAAATCAAAACAAAACTAAAAAACCAAAACCAAATAAATAAATAAATAAATAAATAAAACTTAAATCTGATGGAAGGAAATAATAAAGTTTAAGTAAGAGATAAATATAAAGTAGAAAAAAACGGCTCAGATTAATCAGTGAAACCAAAAGTTGGTTTTTGAAAAGATAAAAATATTGACAAACATTTAGTTCGACTAATCAATAAAAAATAGAGGACAACTTTACTAAAATCAGGAGTAAAGTTAAGGACATTACTACTGATTTTACAGAAATAAAAAAATATTGTAAGGGAATACTATATATAATGTTATACCAACAAATCAGATAATCTAAATAAAGTGTATAAATTCATAGAAATGCATGTTTCTAGTACTAAAACTGAATCAATAATAAAGAGTATATCTTAGTAGATCAATAACAAAGAGACTGAATCAACTGTAAGAAATCTCTCAAAAACTCAGTCCAGATGGCTTCACTGTTAAATTCTATTGAACATTTAAAAAAGAATTAACACCAATTATTCTCAAACTTTTCTAAAAATCTCAGAGGAGGAAACACTACCTAACTCATTCTATGAAATAACTATTATCTGATACCCAAACCAGACAAATACATGAGATGAAAAAAGACAACTCCCGTTTCATATCGCTTATGCATATAGATGTGAAAACCCTCAACAAAATACCAGCAGCCCAAACCAGCAGCGTATTAAATGGGATTTATCTCAAGAATACAAGGGTGTTTCAGAATACAAATATCAAACAATGTCATACATCACATTAATAGAGTGAAGGGGAAATAATAATCTCAACTGATGCAGAAAAAGCATTTGACAAAATCCAATAACTTTTCATGACAAAAACATTCAATAAACTAGAAGTAGAAGGAAACTTTCTCAACAAGATAAAATCTATTTGTGAAAGACATACAGCTAATATCATAGTCAATGGTGAAAGTCTAAAAGCTAGAACAGGATAAGATCAAGAATAGGATAAGGGTGTCTGTTCTCACACTTTTCTTTAGCATTTATACAGTGAAGTTCTCACCAGTGCAACTAGTCTAAAAAAAAAAAAAAGGCACTCATATTGGAAAGAAAGAAACAAAAGCATCTCTATTACTCTATTATTACAGCACTATATATCTCATAGGCTATATAATCTTGCAAATAGAAACTCCCAAAAAAATCTACAAAAAAATAAAAGCAAATAGAGATAATAAATGAATCAAAGTTCCTGGATATAAGATCAATTACAAAAATCAGTTGTGTTTCCACTAATTGTCAATGGACAATCTATATATATAAAAGCATAATAGGCAAATCAACCAGATGGTGGAACGACTAGTTGCTATGATGCACACTGCCCCCAGCATGCAGTCTCTGATCACACAATGGCCAACCTCTTGGTCTCTCCCCCTGGGCGGGCAGGCTCTGATTGCCTGATGGGGAATGGAGAAACAGGGGTGGATGTTGGCAGATCTGGGTGGTACCAGGCCAGGGTGAGTATGATTGTCCCGTCGGTAACCCCCCACACAGTGTGTGACCAGTGTTAGTGACAGGGCCAGCTGCCATCAGATTGGCTCTGATCACAGGCCAGGCCTAGGGACCCTACAATACATGAGTTTCGTGCACCGGGTGTCTAGCCTAATATAAAATTATATATAGAAATCTATTTATAGTAACATCAAAAATAATAAGACAGCCCTAGCTGATTTGACTCAGTGGATAGAATGATGGCCTGTGGACTGAAGGGTATTGGATTCGATTCTGGTCAAGGGCACATGCCCAGGTTGCAGGCTCAATCTCCAGTGAGGAGTATGCAGGTGACAGCCAATCAATGTTTCCTTCTCATCATTGATGTTTCTATCTCTCTTTCTCTCTCCTCCTTTCCCCTCTGAAATCAATAAAAATATATTAAAAGACAATAAGACAGTAATACATTTAATGAAGAAGGTATCAGACATATATCAAAAACTATAAAACATTGTTGAAGGGAATTTAAAAAGACCTAAATAAATGGAAAGATATCCCATATTCATGAATTCAAGGACTTAATATAGTAAAGGTGATAATACTTCCCAAAGCAATCAAGTTAATTTCTATAAAAATTCCAATGACCCATGTTTTCACAAATGGAAAATATCATTCTACAATTCATATGAAATTGCAAGGAACTCCGAGTAGTTAAAATTACCTTGAAAAAGAAGAACAAATGAGGTAAAAATGTATATAAATTGGGAAGGAGGAAATAAAACTGTCTTTGATGACCAATGACATGATTGTGTAGGAAATCTGAAAGAATCAGCAAAATTACCTTGTTGGGACTAATAGATGACTATAGCAAAATGGCAGGATACAAGGCTAATATACAACATTTAGTTGCTTTCATATTTACCAGCAACGAACAAGTGAGGTTTGAAATAAAAGATACAATATCATTTACATTAGCATCCACCAACATAAAATATTTAGATACAAACCTAACAAAATCTGTACAAACACGTATATAAGACAAACAACAAAATTCTGAATGAAATTAAAGAACTAAATAAAGGAAGAGGTATTCCATGTTTGCGTATAGGAAGATTCAATTTTGTGAAGATGTGAGTGAATTCTGCTCAACTTGATGTATAGATTCAATGAAACCCCTATCAGTCAAAATCCCAGCAAGTTAGTTTGTGGATATTGACAAACTGATTCTAATGTTTATATGGAAATAAAAGATTCAGAACAGCCAATACAATACTAATCAAGAAGAACAAAGTTGGAGGCTGACACCATCCACCTGACTTTAAGACTTGCTATAAAGAGACAGTCATCAACTTCACTTTTTCTTATGATAGAAAAGTTGATGCCACTCATTTAACAAATACTTATAAAGCGTTTACTTGTGCTATCAGAAAAAATAAAAACTTAAAAGCTTCCGTTGGGATTAAGAAATAGTACTAGGAGATAAAGCAACCACTGTGTCAGAGACATTTAGCAGCACACGTTTTGAATCGATGCCAAATGCTGACTAAGCCTTTGATTTCCTTGTGATTAACAGTTATAGTGGATTTCAAAATTTTTCATTCTATTTTCCATTTTAATGAGGGAAAACAATGCTTATTTTGGTTAATTTTAAAGTTTCTAAGCTCACCAATGTCTTCATTCATTTATTTTTTTGCTTGTTTATATAATATTCATTCTGCACCAATAATATATTAGATACTGTTGGGAGGTAGAGAAAAGCAAAATGTAACTATTTCCCCCAAGAAGTTCAGGTTTAATAAAGGAGATGACACATACAGTGAACCAGGTCTTTTAAAGTAGGTGTTTCATTTGAATTCCAACAATAACGTAGAGAACATTTGTTCCACATAAGCACATTATAGAAAATAAAACTATATTCATGGAATTTTTCTAGTTCAAAATAATCAGACCTGACCCTCAGCCAAGAGTCTGTGAATTCTCGGTTTAATAAGGTGCCACTTGACAACTTTACTGTGCAGCTGCCTCGCTCAGTTGAAGGTAGGTTAGCTTCGTGGCATCTGAAATGAACTGAAATCTGCTTTAAATAGGTATTTAATATGATTATTGGTGAAATTAGGAAAAGTTATCTTAACTGCACGTTGAATATTAGGCTTAATTGTAAGCAAACCCTTGGAGTAGATTCCTGGGAGGCAGACAATTCAGTATGGATGTCTATGTGGCACAGCCTCCTGTGTGCCCCTGTGGCAGACACGGAGTGAGGAGTCACCCCTCCATCCCTGGGTTCCAACTGCACTTTTCTAAACTTTTATTTCTTGGCGCTGATGGTAGTTTTTGGTTGTTGAAAAAGGAGTAGTGATACCACCCAAAGCTAGTGACAGTGTTCATTTAAGAAGGGGCCAGGCTGATGTCCTAGAGCAGATTCCACTGGTAGTCACCTGCCAAGTCCCAGAGACACACACCTTCATTGCTAACATTGGGATAACTATTCAGGTCACAGTATGTACTTCATATAGATGTGAGGTAGATAGAAAAACATCTGTGCTGCTATTGAAAAGGACAAACTAACCTAAACATATTTTAGGAAAAACACTAAAATCTGTGTTACCTTTAAATTGTTAGGTGGCTTAGAGTTCAGATCCTTTTTGATTTTATTAAACATAATGCATATGTAATTTGGTTTATTTCCTAATGTGTTTTGTTCATTATCTTAATAGCAATTAAAAATTAACTTATGCAATTTAAACTTAAAACTTGAGATATCACAACATGTTAAAGTTTGCTTTATACCAGTACTTTAAAATATTATATAAAATCAATATGATAGAAAAATTGTGGAAAAAAAAGACAATGAGATGTTCTCTAATTAGTGTTTTAAAGGGGTGAAACAAATATATAAATCTCTCAGTTTAGAAAATAAAGAGGGAAAAAGTGGAAAACATTAGATTTAATTTATGAATTTTGATTTATTTTCATTATGATAGTAATAATTTCACAATGTAGGCAGGAAAATATATTTACAAATCTTCCTATATCATATTGTTTGAAGAAAAAAAGTATGAGAAACTAAATTTTCATATACTCAACTACAGATTATCTGAATTTTGATCATTAGAGATTAAAATTTTAAAATATATAACATAGCAAAATTTGAACTTTTCTGTGATGAAAACCCAGTTGTCCCTGGTGTTAATGTGATCAGGTCAAGATGTTGTCAATGAGAAATGTTTTTACAGCAGAGCTGATGATGCTATTTGGATGAGTAATCACACTTTTGTTCTTATCTATATATATAAAGCCTATATATAGATAAGTCACAACTGAAACAACTGAAAGGATGACTGAACAGGCTGCCTGGGGAGACCAGGCTAGCAGGGGGTTAGTGAGGGGTGACCAAATGACTGTACAGCAGGCTGTGTGGGTGACCAGGATGGCAGGAGAGGCAGTTGGAGGCAACCAGCTGATGGGGCAACCAGGCCAGCAGAGGGGGATAGTTAGGGGCAACCAGGCTGATGGGGCCAGCAGTTAGGGGCGACCGGGCCAGTGAGGGGGGCAGTTGGGGGTGACCAGGCCAGCAGGCAGAGGCATTAGGGGTGATCAGGCAAGGGGGACAGTTAGGGGCATTCAGGCAGGCAGGCAGGTGGGTGGTTAGGAGCGAGCAGTCCAGGATTGTGAAAGAGACGTCTGATTACTGGTTTAGGCCCGGTCCCTAGGATCAGGCCTAAACTGGCAGTTGGACATCCCTTGAGGGGTCCCAGATTGGAGAGGGTGCAGGTTGGGCTGAGGGGACCCTCCCCCTTTCATGCACAAATTTTGTGGCATTGGACCTCTAGTTATCTCATAAAAATAAAGAGGGAATGAAAGAGTGGAAAGTAACAATAGTGGTAGGATTTTTAATAAAATGGAGAGCTGAGTGGAAACCACAACTACACAGGTAACCTCTGCTGACATTGGCAGCTGCACTGCAACCAAATGCAGAATCCATCGCATGTCTGACAGGCCCTCTATTCCCTGTCATATTCGTTCTGAACTTATCACACTGTTTTATATCAAAATGTTACTATTACAAATATGTAGTAATTATCAAAACCAACTCCTTCTGTGGTGAGTCATGTTGATGGAGTAATCAATGTTTGGCCATGGTCAAAAGTGGATGTTACTAGCATTGTGCATTATTTACTCATTTCACCTAATCAAGGAGTGTAAGTTGGTACCATATAATACTTTTTTTTTCTCCTTAATCTCCCAAATGTGAACTTATAGTTGATTTGGTGTAGATTGTCTTGAGTTGCATTTAGGGTTCTAATGTGCAACTGCCATGACGACTTCTTGCTAATGAGGTGATGCAGCTGGTTGTGCTGTCAGGCCAACCCTCCATGTACGTGAGTGGGCGGCAGGGCTGAGAGGAGCAATGATTTACCTTCTGCCCTCCATGAGGCAGAGCTGTTACTCCAGGTGAACTTTACCCACGATGCTATTAGGGCTCTGAGTTTTCTCAGGGGCTGTTAACTGGGCATTTCGAGAATCATTCAACAGTTAGGCAGCAGGCACTTTGCTGTGTCCTTCCCTTGTCTTTCAGTGACTGCCTGGCATCCTTGCCCAAATGGTCAGTATCTGGCTGTCAGCTGCTCCTGCCCTACTGGTGGCTGGTAACCTGCCACGGTTCAGATGCGGGGGGTCTCCCTCGTGCACCAAATCCTTCAGTGCTTTTTCTATAACTTTCATTAGACAAAATTCCTTCCTTAAAAATATTTTTTAATAGGAAAAAAACTGACCAATTTATATGATTCGAGTGGATGGTCAATCTGAGTGTTTTCAGAGAGTAAGTTTTTTTAAAAAATATAGACATTAATTTAAACTATTCTAACACAAAATTATAGTTATCGGTTGAGGTGTGTCCCCTCTACCCTTTGAAAAAAGCTATGCTGCTCCTTCTGTGGAGGGTTTAGAACAATAATAGAACTCACTCAATGAGCATTCCACATGCCACATCATATCGTCCTCTCAGGAAAGTTGGGTCCTAAACAATCACTGGAGACTTACATGGTAATGTATATGTAGCTTCTATAAGAAGGTTACTTTGGCTTGCCCTATGTACTATGCATTCCTGTACTATGGAATACAGGACAGCACAATAATTTTAAGTAAATATGGAGAACTTGGGATACTCTGTTTTGTCGTTTAGTGACCACTTGAAATTATTTGTATTAAAAATTTAAAACAGAATACAAAGAAGATAGTGTTTTCTTTGGAAAATGCAAATTCTTATTCATACATAAGATATTTTACTGAATTTGCATATCATTAAAATTGAAGTGTATTTAAAATGATTATTAATAAACATTAAGAAAATAATTGCTACCTATTGTTACATGTTTATTACTGAAACAATTGATGCCTTTTATAGAATAGATACCACTTTTGATTAATATTTCACACTCAATGTCTCCTATTTGATTCTTGTCTTATTGCATTGACTAGAATCATAGTAATAGCAATAATGATACATATATCTGACTTTAAAGGCAATGCATTTACTATGTTATCACCTCAAATAATGTTAGCTCTGGGCTGTTAATATAAAGTGTGTGTCTGTATGTTAAAAAGAGTTAATGTGTATATATTATATTTGATTAAGTTAGTTAGTACTATGGTCATAAGCTGTGGAAATTATTTGTGGCCTAATAAATGTTCTATTTTGTAAATGTCCCATGGATGTTTGAAAACAGTTTTTATGTTCTGTTAGAAAATTTAATTTTTGCCAAAACCAGTTTGGCCCAGTGGATAGAGTGTCGGCCTGCAGACTGGAAGGTCCCAGGTTCAATTCTGGTCAAGGGCACGTACTTTGGTTGTGGGCACATCCCCATTGGGGGTTGTGCAGGAGGGGGCTGATCGATGTCTCTCTCTCATCAATGTTTCTGACTCTCTATCTTTCTCCTTTCCTCTCTGTGAAAAATCAATAAAATATATTTAAAAATAAAAAAATTATTTTTTTATCAATCTAGTAGATTAAGCTTGTCAGTTGTATATTCAAATCTTCTTCTTTTTGTATACTTTATTACCTGTCAGTTTCTAAAGTTGTGTGAATGGTTCCCCTAATTATTTTGGATCTGTCTATTTCTTCTTATACTTAAAACAGTTTTTGCTCTGTTCTTAAAGGAATAAACATCTATGGCTCAAATTTCTTAAGGATTTATCATTATGTTTTTACCTTAATTTTCACTTTTTAAATATTAATACTGGCCTTTCTACTTTCCCTTATTTGAATTTGCCTCACATACTTTTTCCATCTTAATATTGTCATTTAATTTCTTATAAAACACATATTAATAAATTTTATTTTTTAACCAAAGCCTAATATATATTTTTAGTAGAGGAATTCAATCTAAAAACACTTATGTTTTACCCTATTCATCTTCATTTAACTTTATGTTTAACATGTGTAGCTTGATTTGTAGTGGCTGTGCCTTTGACAGTGCCATTTCTGCATCAATTTAAAGACCTGCTGGCTTCTCCAGTCTTCCAGCCTGCAAGTGCTCCTGAGGAACAATATCCCACCTGGTCATCACTGTGTCTTCATACGAAGTCAGTGCACTGAATGAATTGGGGGTATGAGGCCCAAGTGCCCAGAGGTCCTTGAGCTGCCTCCTCATTATTCCAGAGCATAGAAGGCTCAGGCCCTAGGAAGCCAGTGGGAAGTGTTCACTGGTTGTGACATCACTGCAAAGAATGCTAGTCACCAGCTTCCTAGACATCCAGCAGAATGTTTTGTGGAGTCCAAGTGGCAGGGCTGTTGCAAAAGCAAGTACATAACTTTAGGAAGATCAGAAGGATTAGGGAAGATTGATGTTTTAACAGATCAGAGTTTAATTAACATCTACATGACTCTTTTAAACACATTTCCATTATGATGTCTGGAACCTGAATAAAATGTTTGAATCTCCAGCTGGAGGAAATTTAAACATCATCTTTTTGCAGAGCTTGAAAGTCTTAAAAAAAAAAGTCTTGGATAGAAAATAAATTCCTAACATTAAAGAAATATTTTATGTGCTTTAAATATCAGTTCTCATCTATACTAATAAAAGGGTAATATGCTAATTAGACAGGATAGGCTGGACGTCTTCCAGACATCCTCTGGATGTCCTTCTGGACAAAGCCTCAGTGGCTGCAAGGGCTGAGGAGGGTGGGCAGCGCAGTGGCCGGCAGTGGCAGCAGCAGTGGGGTAATGGTGGCAGAGGGAGGCCAAACTGCAGCTTAGGTCCGCTCCCCTAAGTTGTCAGTAGGACATCCCCTGAGGGCTCCCTGTTGTGAGTGGGGCAGACCCCCCTCCAGTGCAGGAATTTTCATGCACTGGACTTCTAGTTATTTAAATAATGATAAGAAAATATTTTTATTGTAGTAGAGCTGCCATAAGTAGAAGCCTGGGGGAACCCTAGAAATATGTTACATTGTATTAATTATCCATATTATCTGCAATGCTGGAGACGGCTGGGACACACCAAATGGATTTAGGACTATGCTGTAAATAAACGAGAAGTATTAAAAGAAGTATTAATTGAAATGCATTCATGCAATTATGAATGGCTATGTCACGCCGAAGGCCTCTAAATACCCACTCTTTTACTGGAATGGCTTGTAAAGTGGCTATAGGATATCTGGGCCTTTCTCACTCATTCCTAACCAATCTTCCCATAGGAGCACTGTTCCTCTATCCTATCCAACAGATACAGGCTGCTGGAGCACTACTGGGTGGGAGATGGGAAGTTCCATCCCACCCCATTCCCTCCTGGGCAAGATGATTCTCTGTTTAGCCAGTTCCATGAGCTTGATTGTGTTTTCTGAAGCTGTGACCCAAAATCATTGCCTGGACTAGTCCCTACTATGCCACTCTTAAATCTCACACAGATGTCGGGTCAGGGAGAGGTGGATGGGGAGAAAGGGCATGTCAGTGAAGAGGTGATACTTCACAATGGTAGAACATGCCACATTAAGCACAAACATGTGTATGCACACATGCATGAGCCTCGCTGATGACCTGGGAAGTGAGCAGAGTGAGAGGTCATCCCCAGGTAGGTGGGAAAACTGGTTTAAGATGACTTAGCTGACAAGTGGCAGAACTGGGACCAGGAGCCTTGTCCCTGGAGCCCAGGTGACTTCACCTGTGGTTCTCTCAAGAATGAGAGATCCTTCTTTATCGTCAGTCCCACAAGAACTCCATACACAGCCAACTGAGGAGAGAGGCCAGGATGGTGGAGACGCTCAGAAACAGATGGCCTCTTGGGACCTCATGATGTCTTTGTAGGATTGCACAGGATCCCAGGAAAAACCCTGGTAGGCTTAGAGGTTGGAGAGCATTCAAAGGATATCCATCATCAGGCCTATGTTACCTTCTTTTAGAAAATAAATGAAACTGAAGTAACCCATGAGGTCGCATATCCTGTGGAAGTTGTTCTAACCTTGTCCTGTTGTTCAGCGTCATCTTTCAGTCTTGAGGGGCGGGAAGGACTTGGAATAACAGTCCGCAAGCACTCCACACTTTCTCTATCACCCTTTGGCCTGACGATCTGTCTTTTGGAGGCTCAGGATCCTTACTGCCTGGCCTTTCTAGAGAGGTCATCTGTGCAGGTCATCACGTGGGGGAGACGACACCAGAGTCTCGTGTCTCTGTCAGAGTCACTAAGAACATGCTGACTAAAGTCGGAGCTCATTTGGGGCTGGCTGCCCACCTCGAAGGAAACAAAGGAAGTTTGTTCGATTTTCAGGGGAAAGAAATTCCACCGGGGAAACAATATAGACTTAGGTAGTCGACAATATCAGTTCTAAAAATGCAATTTCCGGATTAATAACGGGATGCTGTAGTTGGCTGGCTCCTTCAGGACGT
>PVJN01049504.1:0-15192 GCA_004026805.1 Lasiurus borealis
TGATGAATAGCAAGAACCTACAACCAAGAATAATCTATCCAGCAAGGCTAACATTCAGAATTGAAGGGCAGATAAAGAGCTTCACAGATAAGAAAAAGCTAAAGGAGTTCATCAACTCCAAACCAGTGTCATATGAAATGCTGAAGGGTACTCTTCTAGAAGAGGAAGAAGAAAGAGGTAAAAGCCAAAAAATTATGAAGAAATACATATCTATCAACAACAAGTGAATCTAAAAATTAAGTGAATTAAAAATTTGATCAACAGAGTAAACTGGTGAATATAATAGAATCAGGAGCACAGAAAGGGAGTGGACTGTTAATTCTTAGGGGGAAAGGAGTGAAGGGTGTACAGGGAGAGACTAGAAAAAAAATCATACACCTATGGATGAGATCAATGGGAGGGAGCTAAGGGCAGAGGGAGGGGTGGGAGCTGGGTGGAAGGGTGCTATGGAGGGGAAAAAAGAGAAACAAATGTAATAATCTGAATAATAAAGATTTAATTAAAAAAATAAGTATAGCTAAGATGGGAAATGCATAGCATTTCTGAATTCTTGCCATTGTTTTTGTCCATAATATAGCATGAAGAAACAAAGGTCCTTTCCTCTACTGTTTTCATGGAAAAGCCAATGGCTATACCTAAGGTATAAGATCCATAGCTAAACTATTATAATCTTGTAGGACTCTTGGTATCAAGGAGAGAATAACCATATCTCCCTAGAAGATGTTCACCAAGAATAATATTTGTATGATTATAGGATGGATGCTAGCATATGTCTTCCTTCTGAGTTTGCCCAATAACCAAGAGGAAAAAGATGGATGTGTCTTAGCTATGAAGTAATGATGATCTCAATATTATTCATTCTTTCAGGAATATTCCCCAGGCATATTGAGATTGTGGAAATGTCCATAGAATAATAATCACCTAGTATTTCAAATCTTTTCTCCTGATTCCCCTCACCATTTCCATATTATGCTAATTAGCTGGATGGGTATTTACATCCTAGTGTAGTATTTTTCTTACCTTCTTTCCTTATATTCTCATTTTCCCACTTCTTCCCTATGATGTATCAAAAAATCTATAAAATAGGAAGTACAACTACAGATAATTAATTATAACTTCTTAATATTTTAAAATTATGAAATATATACATTTTTTAGGAAAAAGTTGATCATTTAAGTGTATTGTCTTTTTTAGGGCTCCAATCAAAATGTCTGAGCACCGGCTAAGCAAGGATCAATGGTTAAATGATCAACTTGAAAAGTGGGACAGTCTGGATAGAGGAGAAATATATGGACTAACTCATGACTATTTGCTCTTGATATCCAAACAGGTTAACATTTCTTGATTCATGTTATACTTTGAAGAGATAAAATAAAAGAGATGTACTTTTGAGAATCTTTAAATTTAAAATTTATATTCTCCATAGGGAAGGAAGATGACTCTACAGATATAGCTATAAAGCTGAAATTTCTAATTAAGTTTGGTAGGAATTAATTCACCCTCTAATAAAAACAAATAAACAAATAATCAAAGAGAACTGGGAAGAGGGGAGAAAATAGTACTTTTATCATTAGAAGACTAACAACAACTAACTTGTTTTAACTATTAACCTGTCAAATTAGAACCCTTTGTTAAAAAGAAAAAGTATATAAACATTTTCAGATTTATATAATCTTTTCTAGATTATCTTCTATAATCCATATTAGCTGTGTAATTTGAGATTTTCTACAATTAAATAAACTTTACCAATAAAATTATTTTTCATAGAAATTTATTTTGTTTTGTTTGAATTAAATCTTTATTATTCAGATTATTACATTTGTTTCTCTTTTTTTCCCCTCCATAACTCCCCTCTACCCGGCTCCCACCCATCCCTCTCCCCCATTGACCTCATCTATAGGTGTATGATTTTTTTCCAGTCTCTCCCTGCACCCCCTCACCCTTTTTTCCCTGAGAATTATCAGTCCACTCCCTTTCTGTGCTCCTGATTCTATTATATTCACCAGTTTATTCTGTTGATTAAATTTTTAATTCACTTAATTTTTAGATTCACTTGTTGATAGATATGTATTTATTGTTCATAATTTTTTATCTTTTACCTTTTTCTTCTTCCTCTTCTTAAAAAGTACCTTTCAGCATTTCACATAATACTGGTTTGGAGTTGATAAACTCTTAACTTTTTCTTATCTGTGAAGCTCTTTATCTGCCCTTCAATTCTGAATGATAGCTTTGCTGGATAGAGTATTCTTGGTTGTAGGTTCATGCTATTCATCACAATGAATATTTCTTGCCACTCCCGTCTGGCCTACATAGTTTTTGTTGAGAAATCAGCTGACAATCATGTGGGTGCTCCCTTGTAGGTAATTAACTGTTTTTCCCTTGCTGCTTTTAATATTCTCTCTTTGTCTTTTGCTCTTGGTATTTTAATTATGATGTGTCTTGATGTAGTCCTCTTTGGATTCCTTTTTATATGGGGTTCTGTGTGCTTCCTGGACTTATAAGTTTATTTCTTTTACCAGATATGGGAAGTTTTCAGTCATTATTTCTTCAAATAGATTTTCAGTATCTTGCTTTCTTTCTTCTTCTGGCACCCCCACAATTCTGATGTTGGTACGTTTGAAGCTGTCCCAGAGGCTCCTTACATTATCTTCACATTTTTGGATTCTTTTTTTTTTCTTGCTTTTCCAGTTGAGTGTTTATGATTCTTTATATTTCAAATTTTTGACTTGATTCTTGCCTTCCTCTATTCTGCTGTTAGATCTCTGTATAATTTTCATTTTTATTTCAGTCAGTGTATGTTTAATTTCTAGTTGGTCCTTTTTCATTTCTAATTGGTCCTTTTTCATCTCTAGTTGGTCTTTTTCATCTCATCTTGGGACTCGCTAAATTTATCCATCTTTTCTAGGATATTCTTGATAAACCTTATAACTGTGGTTTTAAGCTCTATATCTGTGGGAACCTCTTTCTACATCCCACGTGGTTTAGGGTTCCCAATTCAGGATTTGGGTTCTGGAGGAGGCTGCACGCAAATGAAGAGAGGGACTAGAAAATATTAATTAGGCGATTTTGGGGGGCCAGGTGGGAGCCTTCCTCTAGTGGAAAGGACTACCCCTTGCTCTGGCCTTTTTCTCCCTTTTTTTTTTAAGACTTTGGGACACCCACATAGTCTTTAGGCAGGAAATTACAAGAACAGAAATTAACATGAAACAAACAGAGGTTTATTCTGGTAACAGTGTTTCAACTAAACAGTGATTGATTAGCTCTGACCTTTCAGAGCAATTAAGGTTGACCAGCCTTCTGATCTCCTGTTCACATCTTTCTACAATGTTTGGTTTCCGGCATCTCCCCGTGTTATTTCCACTAAAAAATCTTGCACCTGCAGACTAGAAATAAACATATAAGAGCAAAAATTAAGACAAGCAACAATGGCTATGCTAAGAGGTAAATGAATAAGTCTGTAGTAAGTTTTATTCTGGGCCAACAGTCCTTTGAGTTCCAGTTTCAATGTCCAAAGTTTTTTGAGTGTACATGTTAGCAATGATATTTCAGTTCTGGATGGTGGACAAATGGTGGCAATGTAGGTCCGACCTTCTGTGGTTTGGTCCTGGGCAACCTGCATCAATGCACAGTTGCTGACAGCTAGTATGTCAAGGCATCTTCCATCTCTGGACCATTTCTCCTCTTGTCTTCATAGCTGGGGCATTCTCTATAGTAGGAATTCACATGGTCTTGGAGTTGTTTATCTGAAAATATACAAACATATTCTCAACCAAAATTTAGTAAAGGAATTTTTTTCTATATATTTGACTTGGGATCCTTTTTATTTTTTGCCCAAATGATTTTTCTTTGGCTTATTTTGATACTATGTATGTTTTTCATGGGTGTTTTGCTGTTAAGTAGAAAAATTTTTTCTAGATGTAATTTGCTTACAGGATGCTTTTCCTTACATAATATTACCATACTATCCCCCACTTTTTGATGTAATTCTTAAGAGGCTTTGGGAAAATTTTTATAATGCAGTATTGATGACTTTAAAATTTAATTTTTTTGCACAAAAATATGACTCTTTATGTTCATTGCATATTAAGCAATTTTACCATAGGATGAACTACCAATAGAAATTGTAGTTAATACTTTAGGAACAACTTTTTTCCTGTACTTAATTCACTTATTTCAATTAGCCAATTTAAATTAACTTGAAAACTTGACTACTATTTTATTGTCAAATTTAATATTCTAATCACAATCTTAGTTTTATCCTGTAAATATTAGTGGAAAGGATTATTTGCATTCTTGAGTAGGCCCTGAGCATTCCTGGTGTTAGGCTGGATTTAGAATATAGGGCAGCTGTCGGCCAACTCTCTTGTCTGTTGCTGGGTCCTGATCTGAGCTGCACCAAATCTTTGTCTGTCCCCCGAGCTGAGCTGGGCCAAATCTCTATCTGTCACCTGCGTCCTGATCTGAGCTGGACATGGGAAGCGAAGCAGCCATGGGGGAGGAGACCTACCTCAAAAGGGGCGAAGGTTCAAGCCCCTGCAACGTTGTGGGGGTGGGGGTTTGTGCCTCACCTCTGTTGATCCCCAAGTTCTCTCCTGATGGCCCCTCTGTGACTGGGCTTATCTTAGGTTGTTTCTTCCTTGAGGAATCTTACCCGTTTCTGGCTAATCAGCCATCTTCCGGGGCCATTCAGTTCTGTCTCCTTGGTAGCCTATGCCCTTGTGGCCTCCATGCCCAGTACCTGCCTTGGGATCCCCTCGCCTGCTGGCAGGGTCCCAGCACTGATCACATATATCAGGGAACCCATATTTCTTCTCCAGGAAGGGCCCAGCTCACACCACTGGGTGAGAGACAGATTCATGATACCAGCCAACACGAGGCTTTAACCTCAGCATGAACAGAAAGCTCAGGTGACAGCTGTGGGAGGGTCTCTCTTAGCAAAAAGAGCAAGAAAAGCCAATATAGAATGCTCAAGTGCCTTCTCACTGCCTTAATTCCTTTCATGACCTCTTTTAAAATTGCTACCAAACATTCAAAGAATTAGATTGTAAGTTTGTTTGGGATATTTGTCAAGAAATTATAATGACATTGTAGAATAATATCATGTAAGGATATTCTTTGTTCTAGGCCATGGCAATTCAATTTCAAACTGGCTATCAATATTTTTTTGTATAGACAAGGTCTTGGTTACTTTATTAGAATACGTAATCAGATTGCTTACAAAGACATTGGCTTTTTATTTAGCTGAAAACCTTGATTTTAATTAAAAAAAACTAATTTATTAATTAAAGTAAGTATCTTCATTTAAAAGCAAAGCAAATTTAGTAAATGTTTATGTCTGATTCACAAGCCACAAATGTTGCCCCACCTCTAGCTTAAGAATACAGGCGGCTATGGACTTTTTGTTATTTTAAATTCTGCTGTTGGAATTTTCAGAAATATTTAATTGTTTCATTTTGCCCTTCTTAGAGACCAAAACCTTCATAACATTTAAAATATAGTTATTAATTTTTATTTGATAAAGTTTTCCATGCAATTTCAAGTATATTAGATCAGTTAAATTTTAAAAAAAGATTTTCTTTAAGAAGAGAGAACAAATTTCTTGTATTACTCTGGGCCCATGGAGCTTTCCAAGAATTATCTCTGTTAAAGCCTTGAAATTTTAACATGGAAAAAACCATCAAATATATATATATTCATATATGATTTAAAGATTATAATATTTTTATAATTATCTTAAAATATCAATTATATTTTAAACTGTTTTTATATTAAAGTTTTTCAGTTGGAAATAGCAGAATTCTTTTTTAATTAGACCAATAAACAACATATTTTAAATTCCTAATTATTAGAGAAATTTTATTTTATTTTCTCACAATTTAATTTGCATTTAGCTGAAAACCTTGATTAATAACACAAAATCTTCTTTTGGTTCTTTTACGCCACCTTTCTTAAAAAATAAAGACCAATTCTGGGTTTTTCTTTTTCTGCAGCTTTTGCAGAGAGATTTTAGCTTAAAACCCTGTCTAATATGTCCCAAAAGGTGTATAATAGCGCACATATCTTTTTAGGCTGGGCTTCTCTCCTCATGAGTACAGAAATCCAAGACACATCTCTAGATTTTTAAAACTTTTTCATGGTGAGAAAGGAGACTTTAAATTTAGCATTCTAAGAAAGTGGGCTTTCTTATTGGATCGTCATGTGTCTCTCCCTTCCCCTACATCCTGCTTACTTCAGGGGAAAACATCAGTAACAGATCTGGCTGAATTTCTTTTCATGCTTAAAAGATAAGACAGATCTTAAATTTTTCTTTCTTTTTTGTTTTCCAAAGTAATAACTAGCACCTAATTTGGCCAAGGTTTGTATTTCCCTATGAGTTCTCCTATAATTTTTAAATAAAACCTTCAGTAATCTCATTGCAGGAGAGCTATCTGCCCTCTCCTGCCACCTTTGAATTTCTCCACACCAGAGGTGTTTTCAGCAGTGGAGTTTCACTAATTACAGATTTCAGATTCCAAATGCAAACTAAGATTTTAATTTGAACAAGAAACCACATTATTTAAGCATGCAAACCAAAAGTCTATAATAAAGTTTACTTTGTATTTATAACCTAATTCTTCCCCATTAGCCTGGCTGAAAAAAGACGTTCCCACCCTACTTTCAGATCTCGACTCTGCAGTTAATCTGTGGGCTTTGCCTACATTGAATTCCCCTCACCTTTTCCTGGGTGAATTTTCCCTCATCATTTTCCTTGGTGAATGTTTCTTCCTTCGCTCTTAGGTGAAAAATAGCTTCTCCTCCAAATGTCCTGCGTCAGGCACCAGATGTGAGCAGAAAACTCTTTCTACGTCCCCTGTTGGGCACCAGATGTGGGTACCCCTTTCTACATCCCTGTTGGACACCAGATGTGGGAGCCCCTTTCCACATCCCGTGTGGTTCAGGGTTCCCAGTTCAGGGTTCGAGTTCTGGAGGAGGCCGCACGCAAATGAGGAGAGAGACTAGAAAATATTAATTTGGAGATATTGAGGGGCCAAGCAGGAGCCTTCCTCTAGTGCAGTGGTTCTCAACCTTCCTAATGCCACGACCCTTTAATACAACTCCTCATGTGGTGGTGCCCCCCAACCATAAAATTATTTCGATTGCTACTTTATAACTGTAATTTTGCTACTGTTATGAACTGTAATGTAAATATCTGATATGCAGGATGTATTTTCATTGTTGCAAATTGAACATAATTAAAGCATAGTGATTAATCACAAAAACAATATGTAATTATATATTGTGAAATATTTATTTCTAATTACAAATAAATGAAATTTTGTCTTGAATTGTGGTGTAGCATGGGCAACAGTCTTCATATAACAGTAAACTACATTGCTACATTTTGCTACACCGAGGAGCGGTGTGTTGGTTCCTAAGACCATAGGAAATAGGTGTTTTCCAATAGTCTTAGGCGACCCCTGTGAAAGGGTCATTCGACCCCCAAAGGGGTCGCGACCCACAGGTTAAGAACCACTGCTCTAGTGGAAAGGACTACCTCTTGCTCTGGCCTTTTTCTCCCTTTTATTAAGACTTTGGGACACACCCATAGCCTTTAGGCAGGAAATTACAAGAACAGAAATTCACATGAAACAAACAGGTAGAGGCTGCTTCAGCTAACAATGTTTCAACTAACAGTGAGTGATTAGCTCTGACCTTTCAGAGCAATTAAGGTTGACCAGCTTTCTGGTCTCCTGTTCACATCTTTCTACAATGTTTGGTTTCTGGCATATATCCAGTGGTTTGTTTTCCTCCATTTCTTTTGTTTGTGATCTCTTCCTTTGTCTCCACATTTTCACTATGCTGGAGAACTTCTGTGTTGGATTCAGCCTCATGATACAAGACTTGCAAAACTGCAAAAACTTCTCTGTTGAGCTTGGGATGGGTGGAGTCTCAGGGCTTAACGGACCACACTGCCTCCCAGTTGGCCCCGCCCTCCATGGTCCCTGGGTCTCCCGTGACTCTGGGTAATCGCTGGAGCAGTCCCTGTGTGTGCACACTGCCTCTAGACCACTGCCTTTCAGGCACCCCAGTGCTCCAGGACCATATGAGTATGGGTCCCAAGGGTTTCACCCAAAACTGGGGTTTAGTGGAGTTAAAGTGGCACAGTTGGGAGGGTCTATCTCCTGCCCACTCGTGAAAGCCAGCGAAACAATCAGCAGTCGCTCTTCTGCATGCAGTGCTGTACGCGCCACCAGACTTCTGCCCTTTCACAACTCCCCTAAATTTCCGTGCACTTTTCCCTATTCAAAGTCCAAAACTCCCCCTGTATGAGTCTTGCCTGGACCTGGGGTTCAGTGCCATAGGATAAGGGGTTCAATGCAGTTGGGACTTTCCATCTCCCTCCTGCCAGATAAAGCCAGCCAGGTACTCTGTCACCTGCTCTCTCCACGTGGGTGTCTCCGTACCTCAGCTTTTTGCAGCTCCTCTGGGCCTCCGTGAGCCCCTCTCTTTCCTTCTAGTTGTAGAATTTCCACTTAGCCAGCTTTCCTGTGGTTCTGGATGCTGTCTGTTCTGTCTTTTAGTTGTAGGTTTGAAATTGTTGTGTGAGGTGGCAGTGTAGGTATTTACCTATGCCGCCATGTTGCATTCTCTCCTTTCATAGAAATTTGTATAATTTAGTTACTGGCAAGGTTAAAGTAAGCTTCACTTTCTAAGTAGAAAACTTTCAGTTAAATAAAAAAAAAAATTAGAGATTCTAAACTGGTAGCCTTCCAGACATGTATGAATTGCAGATTTATTCTTATTGGACCTGAGTAATTTGGGTCACAAAGTATTTTTAAGTATTTTGAATTTACTGCCAATATTTAAAAATTGGGACATCTTGTATAAACATCCAAATTTCCAGCTTATTAAAATTAATCAAATGGTCTGTCAACACTAATCATAGGCTCATAGCAACCATCTGCTTAGTTGGCTGGTGATAGAGCAAACATTGCTGCTTGCCTGCCAGATAGCCCTCTTCTTTCTTGTTTCCATAATGCTAATTTGTTCAGTTGTCCATATATTAAATGTAAAAATTTAAAGAATAATTTTAAATTTAAAAGAATAATTCCAACTCACTCTAATGGGTAAATCTCTACTACTCTAAGTCAACATAAATATCTAATCTCCCTTAATGGTGTTTATTTGGAGATGAGACAAGAGAGGAGATATGCTGGGAAATTTCTGGGAAAGGTCTCCTTGTTTCTCCTTCTGGATGTTGGCATCTGGAAATCCTCTCTGGTAGTGTCACAGCCATGTTGCAACTATGAGGGCAAGGCTGATATACAGAACAAGATAGAGCAGAAAGATAAAAAGAACAAAGCCTGGTCTTTTAATAATATTATTGAAGTTGTAGATTAGTAACTGCTGGAGTCACCCCATATTTTGTTGCGATTTCCTATTTATATACTCAATAAAATTTCTTATTGTTTAAGCAATTTTAAGTGGAATTTTCTCTTACTTGTAACAGAAGTCAGCTCAACTAATAAAATAGCTGCTCAATTATTAGGGCCCATACTTTGCATTTATCAATACTGATGTACATTTTTTATACTTAGCCTGCTGTATCCATTTGGAGTACAGATCTAGCCTTATTGGTCTTCCTTTCCAGCATGGACTTTGCCCACAAGAATTAATTTGCCCTTGCAGTGTGAATTTATAGGTAAGTTCATTCTGGCCTCAAAAGTGAAACTCAGTCCCCAGCAATCCCAGAGTCTATCTGTGAGATCATTGTTATTATAGCAGCCTTTCTTTCCATGTGGGAATTTACTCAAGAACACATTAAACATATTGCTTTATCTGCAGTGTGAGGTTTCAGAAGACCCTGCCCTAACCCAGAAATAAATTACTATTTGTAGCAAGGCCAAAATCTTATTTGTAATCCATCTATTAATCTTCACTGGGTTTTACTGTTATTTGTTTTATTTTTATTTCTGAACCTGACTCATTCTTTTAAGATTGAAAAAATGGAAATCTTGAGGTCCGGAAAAATGGCGGCGGAGTAAACAGATGCGTCTGGAGCTTTGTCGCCGGGCAGAAGGAGAGAGAGCAGCTGAGAGTCACACTGGGAGTGTTTGGTGGCAAGTTAAGAGTCAGTTATCCTCCAGGAGAAGGCGGGAACTGCTGGACAGGGCTCTCCCAGCCGGGCAGCCCCACTGCCAAGGGGTTTTTGTCTGCCCGAGCCACCAGCAAGAACTCGGAAACTGCGCCATCTTTCAGAGGGAGGTAGATATCTGCAACCATCTGAAGCCGGCAGCTGCGCACACATCAAGCAGCTGGGGACCCGGAGACCCAGAACTCCACTCTCCAATCGGCACGGACACGCAGCAGACTCAGAGACCCACGGAGCACACGGTGAGGTCAGATTGCGCCTGGGATGAGAGGGAGGTCTGGAAGCTGCGGCTGATGGAGGCACCCACCGAGCAGCTGGGGACCCAGAGCATGGCTTTCCAGGCAGCTCTGACGCACAGGCTGCGGATTCGGAGATCCACGCAGCGTGAGGAAGGGTCAGATTTCGCCTGGGGCAGAGTGAGGTCTCCTACCCCCACACAACAGAGACGCGTACGCCTTGGGAGCCTGGCTGTGGGAAAGCTGCCTCTGGAGAGGTCCCCAGAGGTGGTCAGAGCATGATCCCTAAGTGTGGAGGCAAACCCTCTGAACTGTTGATGGAAGAGAGCTCTGGAAAACGACTCCTTTTTTTTTTTTTTTTTTTTTTTCTGGGGCAGAAGGACAGCCTGGGAGTTATTACAGTATCCCGGCTGCAAAACCCCCACAAACTGGCTTTGAGAACCACAGAGTAGCAGGATCTGAGCACAGCCTAGAGAGATCCCCTGCTTTGTCTCAGAGATCAATTCTGAAACACTGCCACCCAGTGCATGACACACAGAATAATAGTGGAAGTGAGGGATCACCCTAATTTTTTTTTCTTTTTCCTTTTTTTCTTTTCTTTTCTTTTATCTTATTTTTCATTTTCACATATTTTAATTAAAAGACTATTTTTTTTTCTTTCCACATCAATTGATTTTTCCTTTTTAACTATTACAATTTTGTTTTAAACTAGTATTATTATTTAATATTAGTACTTTACCTTTTTGAGGAAAAAAAGTGTCATTTTGTTTTCTATTTATTTTATTTCGGGATTAGAGTTCTACATTCTATTTTCATCTTTCCTTTAGCATAATATTACTCCAACTCAACTCTACCTTTATGCCAACACCTTCCTCCTAATTTTCCCCATTTTGTTGTCTTAGTTCTCTTTCCCTTTTCCAACTTTAGATTCTCCTTATTCTTTCTCTTTACCTAGTTAAAATTCCACCCCATTTATATATCTAATTTCAAATCACCCTACTATAAGTCCACACAAACCTCTCTCTTGCCTTCACTAGCCAAAAAGTTGTTTTTTTCTATAAGTCCTTTTGTTGCTATTTGCCTAAAAATAGATTATATCAATTTTTTGAAATTTTTTGTGAGATTCTTTTAGTTTATTCTACTTGTTTTATTTTGATTTTTGCTTGATTTGTTTTCTACCCCTCTTTTCCCTCACCTCCCTCGATACCAGTTGCTATTTCCAGTTTACATTAAGCTCTAGGTACTGGTTGCTGGCCTTTATTGGGATTAGTGACTGTTCGATTGGAGCTGTCTCTTGACTTCTATATTTTGTTCCCCTTTCTCTCTTATACGCTTTCTTTTCTCTACCTCTTTCCTTCTCCTTTTTATTTTCTTATTTTTATTGTATTTTATTTTTTTGTTCATTTATTTATCTTTTTTTTTCTTTTTTCTCTCGCTCTCCCAATTTGATTTGGCATTTCTTTCTTTTCTTTTTTCCTCATTTTCCTCTTCTTCTTTCTCTATTTACCCCTAATTTGTCCTCCATTGGTGGTCACCTTATTTGTGATTATTAACATCCTAAATATATTTCTACTCAATGCCTTGCATGCTGTACCTAGTCGTGTTGTAGTTTGTGCTTCTCAATCAACGTAGGAGAGAGAACTACATAGCCAGACACCCGGAGAAGAAAGACCATGGGCAGAAAAAGAAGCAGCCCACATAAGACAGAAAGGCAGGTTTCACCAGAAAAGGAAGTAAATGAAATAGAAGCAGAAACAAGCCTGCCAGAGAAAGAGTTCAGAGAAACGATCATAAGCTGGCTTAAAAGATTGGAAGACAAATTCAACAATATGGGTAAAAGCCAAGAGGAAGGGAAGAAGAGCCTAGAGGAAGTGAAGAAGAGCCTAGAGGAAGTGAAGAAGACCCTAGTGGAAGTGAAGAAGCAGCAAGAAGAAACGCAGAAGAAACTAGATGAGGTGCAGAATAAACAAGAAGAAATGAACAATGACATAAAGAACTCAATAGAAAGCATCAAAAGTAGACTAGAAGAAGCAGAGGACTGCATCAGTGAGCTAGAAGACACGGGAGGAAAAAATACCCAAGAACAGCAGCTTCTAGAAAAAAAAGTTAAAAAGCAAGAGGAGAGCCTAAGGGAACTTTGGGATAACATGAAAGAAAACAACATCCGTATAATTGGGGTTCCAGAAAGAGTGGAAACTGAACAAGGATTAGAGAACGTGTTTGAAGAAATAATGACAGAAAATTTCCCCAGTATAGAAAAGAAAAAATCCATACAAATCCAAGAAGCTCACAGAGTTCCAAGCAAAATGAACCCCAACAAACCGACACCAAGGCACATTATAATTAAATTGGCAAACACCGACGACAAAGTAAGAATCTTAAAAGCAGCCAGAGAGAAACAGAAAGTTACCTACAAAGGAACTCCCATAAGACTAGCTACTGACTTCTCAACAGAAACTCATCAGGCTACAAGGGAATGGAATGAAATATACAAAGTCATGCAAAGGAAGGGTCTGAATCCAAGAATACTGTACCCTGCAAAACTCTCAATCAAAATTGAAGGTGAAATCAAAAGCTTTGCAGACAAAAATGGACTAAGAGAATATATCACCACCAAACCAGCAATGCAAAAAATGTTAAAGGGTCTGCTGTAATAAAAAGAAAGAGGAGGCGAAGAAGGAGCTGGGGGGTAAGGACTGAAAATGGCAACAGATAAGTACTTATCAATAATAACTTTAAATGTAAACGGATTAAATGCTCCAATCAAAAGACATAGGGTAACCAATTGGATAAGAAAACATGATCCATATATCTGCTGTCTGCAAGAAACCCACCTCAGGAAAAGAGAAGCACACAGGTTGAGGGTGAAGGGATGGAAGATGGTATTTCAGGCAAGTGGAAATGAAAAAAAAGCTGAGGTCGCAATACTTATATCTGACAAATTAGATGTCAAAGTGAAGGACATAATAAGAGTTAAAGAAGGCCACTTCATAATACTAAAGAGAACAATCCAACAAGAAGAAATAACTCTGGTAAACATATATCCACCCAATATAGGAGCACCTAAATACATAAAAAAACTCTTGGAGGATATTAAGGGAGAGATTGACAGCAATACAATCATAGTAGGAGACTTTAATACCCCACTGTCACCATTGGACAGATCCTCTAAACAAAAATCAGCAAAGAAACATCAATCCTAAATGACTCACTAGACCAGATGGAATTAACTGACATCTTCAGAACATTTCACCCCAAAGCCACAGAATATACATTCTTCTCCAGTGCACATGGGTCATTTTCAAAGATAGATCACATATTGGGTCATAAGAAAAGTCTCTTCAAATTCAAGAAGGTAGAAATCATATCAAGCATTTTCTCAGACCACAGTGGCATAAAACTGGAAATCAACTATAATACAAACAATAGAAAGAAATCAAACACATGGAGACTAAACAGCATGCTACTAAACAACGACTGGGTAACCAGAGAGATCAAGGAAGAAATAAAAAACATCATGACAACAAATGACAATGACAATACAACAATACAAAATTTATGGGACACAGTGAAAGCAGGCTTGAGAGGGAAGTTCATAGCCCTACAAGCCTACTGCAAAATACAGGAAACAATGGTAATAAATTACCTAACCCTACAACTCAAAGAGCTAGAAAGAGAGCAACAAAAAAAAGCCCAGTGTACTCAGAAGGAAGGAAATAGTGAAGATCAGAGCAGAGATAAACAACTTGGAGACCAAAGAAACAATTCAAAAGATCAACAAAACAAAGAGTTGGTTCTTTGAAAGGTTAAAAAAGAATGATGGACCTCTAGCCAGGCTCATCAAGAAATAAAGAGAGAAGACCCAAATAAAAAAAATCAGAAATGAAAGAGGAGAAATAACAACAGACCCTGTGGAAATACAAAGGATTGTTAAAAAATACTATGAACAACTCTATTCCAACAAACTGGACAACCTGCAAGAAATGGACATTTTCCTAGAAAAATATAACCTCCGAAAACTCAATGAGGAGGAAGCCAACCATCTCAATAGTCCAATAACCATGGAAGAAATTGAAGCAGTAATCAAAAAGCTTCCAGCAAATTAAAGCCCGGGACCAGATGGCTACACAGGAGAGTTTTACCAAACATTCAAGGAAGAATTAAAACCTATCCTCCTCAGACTATTCAAAGACATTCAAGAAGGAACACTTCCAAACACCTTCTACGAAGCCAGCATCACCCTTATACCAAAACCAGATAAAGACAACACAATGAAAGAGAATTATAGGCCAATATCTCTCATGAACATAGATGCCAAAATCCTCAACAAAATTCTAGCAAATAGGATCCAGAAGTACATCAGAAAGATCATACACCATGACCAAGCAGGATTCATCCCAGGAATGCAGGGATGGTACAATATCCGCAAATCAATAAATGTGATACATCACATAACCAAATTGAGAGATAAAAATCCCATAGTCATATCAATTGATGCAGAAAAAGCATTTGACAAAATCCAACACCCTTTCTTGATAAAAACTCTCAGCAAAGTGGGAATAGAAGGATCATACATCAACATCATAAAAGCCATATACAATAAATCCACAGCTAACATCATACTTAATGGGCAAAAACTAAAACCATTTCCCCTAAGAACAGGAACAAGACAGAGATGCCCACTCTCACCTCTCCTGTTCGACATAGTACTGGAAGTATTAGCCATTGCAATTAGACAAGAAGAAGAAATAAAAGGCATCCAAATTGGAAAAGAAGAAGTAAAGCTGTCCTTATTTGCAGATGACATGATATTGTACATAAAAA
>PVJN01049505.1:0-15192 GCA_004026805.1 Lasiurus borealis
GTTCTGAGATGGAACAAAACTGAGATAAAGTCCCCAGCACGTCACCCCGCACACACAGGCCGACCGGTGCCCTCTCTTTCCCCCAGGACTTCCTCCGAAGCATCCCCCGGAAGCTGCTCTCCTGCGACCTGTTTGAGGACTGGATGGCGGCCCTGGAGAGGCGGGAGGAGGACCGGATCGAGGCCCTGAAGCAGTAAGTTGTCAGGGTCCTCCCCACAGACTCCCTCTCTCATCACATGGCAGAGGGCGTCCTGCACGCTGGAATGAAGGGGGGGGGGGGGGGTCCGAGCGGAACTGCTCCTCTGTTCCCACAATAAAAATCAGGAATTACAAACACCGTTTCAGCCAAAGGGAAGTAGATACAGTGGTACCTCGAGATACGAGTGCCCTAACATACGAGATTTTTGAGATACGAGCCGTCGAGTGAGCAATTTTGCTTTGAAATACGAGCAACAGTTGAGATAGGAGTCATCGCGCGGATCGGCTGGCTGCACACGACCCACCAGTTTATCGAGACTCGAGTGTCTCATGGTTTCCCACGCCTCCAGGTTACGGAACGAATAAACTCGTATCTCGAGGCACCACTGTATTTGTTAGTAGTAGTGTTGCCGTTGAAATGCTGCCTTGACCATAGTTAGGAAGATGCCTGATACACCGATCTCTTCTCTGCAAAGGTTTCTCGGAGTGGTGCGAAATGTCTCATCTTTGTTCCACGGTCACAGGTCAGAAACAGGCAAATGACTGTGTTAAACACACACACACACACAGTCTTACAGTGTGAGGAACAAGAAGGCATTCTGCGTGGCTAAATGATTCTTCCACCAAAGTCGTTTCTAGATAGGAAGCTTTGGGCTTTACTGCAGGAGCGAATGCTGCCAGACCGAGGGTCCAGGTAGAGAACACGGGACGTGCCACTGGTGGCGGCGCCTTAGGTGGCCACGCTGTCCGGTTAGCCAGTTTCCTCTGGTGACAGTTGCCCTCGGCCGAGTCTGAATGAGCATTTCACAATGCCCCTTGTGCAAGCAGCACCTTCCTCATTTTAAAGGAAGTCTGGGCGAGGGGGTTCGCTGCCCCCCTGCAGCCAGCCAAGCCAGGGGCGCCTCTGACCCGCCCCCTCTCCCCGGAACCCCACCGCAGGGTCGCCGAGAAGCTGCCGCGGCCCAACCTGCTGCTGCTCAGGCACCTGCTGTCCGTGCTCCACCTGGTCAGCAGGAACGCCGACGTCAGCAAGATGGACGCCAGCAACCTGGCCATCTGCGTGGGGCCCAACATGCTGACCCCGGAGAGCGACCAGCACCTCTCGCTGGAAGCCCAGAAGGACTTGACCAACCAGGTTGGTAGCTGTTTCTGGGCAACGCCGTGTCCGCTCTCGCCGCCCATCCGCCTGCACAGCGAGGGGACGCAATGCCTCTGCGGCTCAGGCTGGTTCAGTGAAGGTGGAAACGCGGGGTGTCTCGGGCACGGCTCCCCCATGAGACGCATGTGTTTAATGAGCCTGGCTACGCCAAGGCTGCGGCCTTTGACCCCAGAGACGGAGTTCCGTGCTTCCGATGTTCACACCATCTCCCGGGCAGAGCGCCTTCGCCTCTGTCAGCAATGCCTCACGCTCAGCCCAGCCTTGGGTTGGAGACACTCCTTACTCACAGGAAAAGTCCAGTTACTTTAGAAGCTTTTCACATTCTCAAATAAAAAAGCGCATGTCTCAAAATAACTTTTTTTAAAAAATATATTTTACTGATTTTTTACAGAGAGAAAGGGAAAGGGATAGAGAGTCAGAAACATCGATGAGAGAGAGACTTCCATCAGCCGCCTCCTGCACACCCCCTACTGGGGATGTGCCCGCAACCAGGATACATGCCCTTGACCGGAATCGAACCTGGGACCTTTCAGTCCACAGGCCGACGCTCTATCCACTGAGCCAGACCGGTTTCGGCTCAAAAGTAACTTTATGACAGATGGTGGTCACCACGTGTTCTGTCTGCGCTTTCCAGACACAGAGCCCCTCTCAGGCTCCTCGTGGCATCATCCTGACAGCTGACCCGGCCCTGTCCCCTCCCCTTTAAGAAGTAAAGATGCCTCTAAGCTGACTATCCGCTCACGTGTCCCCAGGTGAAGACTCTGGTGGAATTCCTCATCGACAACTGCTGCGAGATCTTCGGGGAGGACGTCCCGGTGCTTTCCGGCTCCGTCTCCGACGACTCCCTGGAGCACACGGACGGCTCAGGTACGGGCGCGCTGTCGGCCTCGCATGGCGTCGCAGGGTCCGGTGTCCCCGGTTGTGACGGGGCCCGGGCTGAGTGTGGACTCACCTGAGGGAGCATCTCCGCAGGCTGCAGGCACTCCCGGGCTGTGTCCCGGCCCCTGCCTGTTCCCAGTCAGAAACCCCTAGCCTTGCTGAGGAACCTGGGCAGGGGAGGGGAGGTGGGGGGGACGCGCGTGGGGGGGTCAGAACCTTCTATTTCCACTAACGGAATGCGGTCCTTTAACATGGACATGGACCCCAGAAGGCCGTCCACAGGATCGTTTCTAAAGTGGAGGGCAACCCACATGCAGGGAAATGCTGTTCCTCCCTCCCTCCCTGCCCCCACGGACAGTCAGCTTTGAAAGACACAAGTACAGTGGAACCTCGAGATACAAGTGCCCTAACATGCGAGATTTTTGAGATACAAGCTGTCGAGCGAGCGATTTTTGCTTTGAAATACGAGCAACAGTTGAGATACGAGTCATCGCACAGATCGGCCGGCTGCACACGACCCACCCGTTTACCACGACTCGAGCGTCTCATAGTTTCCCACGCCTCAAGGTTACAGAACGAATTAAACTCGTATCTCCAGGTACCACTGTACTTCATGTGGCAAATCTCTCTCCTCTCAAACCCCAGAGTAGCTTCACCCAGTTACCCACTGCCACAGTCCATGGGGTGACTGAGCTGTGTGAAAGCTCTTTTTAAAAATATATATATTTTATTGATTTTTTTTTTACAGAGAGGAAGGGAGAGGGATAGAGAGCTAGAAACATCGATGAGAGAGAAGCATCGATCCGCTGCCTCCTGCACACTCCCCACTGGGGATGTGCCCGCCACCAAGGTACATTCCCTTGACTGGAATCGAACCTGGGACCCCTCAGTCTGCAGGCCCACACTCGATCCACTGAGCCACACCGGTTCCGGCTGTGCGAAAGCTCATTTTAAAGCATCTGAGCCAACGCTCAACCGCCCTTTCCCGTCTGCAGACGCGTCCACCCTGCAGAACGACTCGGCCTACGACAGCAACGACCCCGACGGGGACTGCGGCAGCGCCCTCGGCTCCCCGGCCCGGCTGCCCCCGCTGCCCCCGGGGCCCTGGGACCCCGCCGCCCGCGTGAAGCCCGCAGCCGGCCCCGCGGCCAGGCTGAACAGCTCCCCCGGCGACCCGGACAGGAGGCACTCGGAGCCCAGCGCGTCGCCCTCACCGGAGCGGCCGGGGAGCCTGCCAGCCAACCCCAAACTGACCCGCAGCGAGGACGCACCCCGGGCCCGGCCGGCCTCCAGCTCGGGCAGTGAGGAGGCCGAGGACCCCTTCCCGGAGGAGGAGGTGTTTGCCGAGGCGGAAGGTGGGGGCCGGAGGCCGCAGGACCGGCCGGGGCAGAGCTCCCTACGGGGCGCCGGCTCCCCGCCCGCCTCCCCCGCCAGCCCCAGGAGAAACTTCTTCGGCAGACACCAGTCCTTCACGAAGACAGACCAGAGCAAGCCCCGCAGAGAGAGAAAAAAGCACTCCGTGTCCTTCTCCTTCCCGCACAGACGGGTGCCGCCCCGGCCTCCCAGCCTGTCGGGGGGAGCCACAGCCCCGGCCAGAGACCCCGGCAGGAGAGACTGCAGGCGGGAGAGCCAGCTGGCCGGGCGGATCGTCCAGGAAAGCTGCTCCGAACCCCGAGCCCCGGCAGCTCTGGACCTCAGCCCCAGGGCCCCGGCTCTGTCGGGGGAGGACGTGTTCCGGCTGGTGGACAGGGCGCGGCCCAGCAGCCCCCCCTCCTACGAAGAGGCCGTGCGGGGCCAGGCCCCGGGGCTCCCGGGGAGCCAGACGGTGGGCAGCCTGCGGGCCAGGATGCTCAGCCTGGACTCGGGGCTGGTGCCTCGCCCGCCCGTGCACCACGGAGGGGACTCGGGGAATCCCTGCGGCCACGAGCCGCTCAACAGGCACAGCGTCTGGCCCAGGAGAGCGAGCTGGAGCCCGGGCAGGACTGGCGGTGCTTCTGTGGAGGCGGTGGGACAGGGGACTGTCACCGGAAGGCCGGAGCCACCCCGGCTCAGAACGGTGTCCGAGTCCCCGCAGAGAAGCCCGTGGGACGGGCTGGCGGGACGCTGCAGCCAGCCGGCCTTCGAGGCGGACCGGCTCCTCTTCGCCCGGGAGTCCTACATCTAGCGGGTGGCAGGGCGGTGGCCGCGCGAACCGTCTTCCAAAAATCCGGAATAAGCTCCTCCGAGCGTCCTGTGGCCCTGAGCGGGGACAGCTGCATGGACCTCGGTGCTGGCTGCGTGCACCAGTCCGTGCACACACAGTCACATGTCGTGTGTTCCGGACAAGGCATCGGGTGCAGAGATGTCCACACGAACATGTGTCTGCGTTGGTTTGTGACCTTGGGGTACTCTGCACTGGTCTCTTCCTCCTCCCAGGGCACTTTCTACCGGCTGGTGTTAAAACTAATGTTCTCTTCTTCTCACATTGCTTCAAATGTCATGCCCGTTTCCATAGTTTCTACCGGCTCCGTTTCAGGGGAATGTCTAACTCTTCGTCAGCTCAGGGGGGGCGGTAAGTCACCGCGGGAAGGGGAGCAGCAGACTCACCCACTCCACGAACGCCGTGGAAAGAAAAGGTCGTCATGAAAATGTATGGAAATACTTGCATGTGTCCTTCTGATCATCTGGTTTCTGACTGGGAACGACGGGTGAAACGCATTACGTCGATGGCACCAAGATCCCTGGCCGTTCAGGGGTGTCCTCCCGGGCCTGTGGAGGGGTGACTTTATATGTGTCTGGGTCGTATACAGACTCCCGTACACTCTCACTACAATAAATCGCCTGCCTTTTCCAAAGTAAAAATGTTGGTTTTTTTGGTTTTTTGTTTTGTTCATCCTCACCTGAGGATGTTTTCCCGTTGATTGTTAGAGAGAGAGGAAGGGAGAGGGAAAGACAGAGAGAAATATCGATATGGGAGAAACACATCAATTGGTTGCCTCCTGCACATACCCCAACCAAAGCAGGAGAACATGCCCTTGACCAGATTGAACCCAGGACCCTTCAGTCGAAGGGGTGACTCTCTGTCCACTGAACCAAACCGGCCAGGGCTAAAAATGTCCATTCTTCACTGACATGTTACTTCCTTTCCCTCTGTTCACAGAACCCCACCAAGAAAATCATTCACACATTGATTCACTCAACAAGCACTTACTGAATGTGTGTATTTGCTAGAGGCCCGTTGCAGAAAGATTCCTGTAAGGATAGGGCTTCCTGTGGCCATCTCTGCTGTCCCACCTGCTTCCTTCCCTTCTCTGCTGCTCCACTTGCTTCTCTGCAGCTTTGCTCCCTTCTGCAAAACTTGGCTTCCTTCTATGCTGTCTTCAGTCTTAGCTCTGTGCCTGAATATGCAAATTAACTGCCATCTTGGGATTTTGTTGATTTGCATACTTGCTCCTGATTGGCTGGTGGTCGTGGCTTGTGGGCATAGCAGAGGTACGGTCAATTTGCATGTTTCTCTTTTATTAGTGTATATTAGTCTAGCGAAGCTGGGGATCTTGTGTTTAGAAAAAGAGAATCCCTGTTCTTCTGATGTTTGCAAAACCACAAAAATGTACCCATTTTCAGCCATTTTTCAGCAGATGGTCACTCACAGGCCAGAAAATTTAGTCTGCAAAACAGAAGACGATAGCAAATACCATATTTCCTGTCTTTTTAGTGAATTCAACCTTATTTTTATTGACTATTAGCAAATACAATGATAGTTTGTTAGATATACAGTGGTACCTCGAGATACAAGTACCCTAACATGAGATTTTTGAGATACGAGCTGTCGAGCGAGCGATTTTTGCTTTGAAATACGAGCAACATTTGAGATAGGAGTAATCGCACGCATCAGCCGGCTGCACACGACCCACCAGTTTACCGAGACTCGAGAATCTCATAGTTTCCCACTCCTCAAGGTTACGGAACAAATTAAACTCGTATCTCGAGGTGCCACTGTACTTGGAAATATTCCTTATTTTATCTCCTCTCATAAAATACTGAAAGTTATATTGGTTAAAGAAATCTTTCTGTATAGACGAGTTACCAGACAGTGAAGACTTCTTTTTTCTTTTTTTTTTTTTTATGAGCATTCTTTTTTTTTTTTTAATTTTTTTTTATACATATCTTCCATTGCCCCCCCCCTCCCTCCCAGGCATTCCCCAATTCCCCCAGTGTCTATGTTCATTGGTTATGCTTATATAAGACTTATTTTTTCAGAGGTGGTTTATTAGTGATGTAACACAGAGTTAAAACTGCTGTCACTTGGATTGCTGAAGGCAGCACGCTGAGGCCCAACGGTACCATTAAAAATACTTTATCAAGCACCACGGATGATGTACAGATCTCAAGGACAGACACCCCCCTGCGCTGTGTCCTCAGGAACCATCAGCAACATAAATCCTGCGGAATTTTCCCGATTGCGATCTCCCGAAGGCAGCGCCAGGACCACCCTCCCCCTGAAGGTCAAGTTGACAGGGTCTCACATGCTTGGAGAGTTTTCGTTGAATTATGTCAGATCTTAACTCTTGGTCCGCAGCGGCCAGATTGCTGAGGAATCGGTGTCCAAACATTTTGCTGGAGGCACAACAAATCACTTTCTGGCACTGTTTTAACCGCACACTCGGACCCTGCATGTGTGTCCACTCCGGGTACAAATTCCATGTCAGGGAGGAAAGACCTGGGTGGGAGAGCGAGGGCGGCCCCCTCCTATTACAGGAAGCAGAGACGGGCCCGGCAAGCCACAGCCGCAGAAAGCAGAGAGGACACTCGGAGCGACAGCATCTCTGGAGGAGATAAGACCCGAATTCACAGCCCGAGGCCACACCCTACCTGTGCCACCGTGAGCGGGCACCCAGCAGTCTGAGCCCTGCTATCTTTACCCAGGAAATGGGGAAATCCTACCCTTTTCCCCAAATATAAGACAGTGTCTTATATTCATGTTTGCTCCCAAAGATGCACTAAGTCTTATTTTCAGGGGATATCTTATTTTTCCATGAAGAAAAATACAAAAAAAGGAAATTGACCTGTATACGGTACGGTAGTCGTTGTCATCACAAACCAGCTCCTTGATGGGCCATAGCGCAGCCAGAGCTGTTCGGGCAGGGCGAGGTCTCTTTAAATCAGGAGTCAGATGCCTGACGGTAGCTTCGGGGGCCTTAGATTCCGGGGAGGCCTTATGTTTGGGGAAGCCTTATGATCGGGGAGGTCTTATTTTCAGGGGGGGGATGCCTTATACTACAGTGAGAGGCAAAACCGGAAGTAGGTCTTATTTTCAGGGGATGTCTTACTTTCAGGAAACAGGGTAACACTAACATCAGTCATGGAATTAAAGGACTCAACCCCCAAAATATGACAGTGGTTCCCTATAGCCAAACACCGGCTCCCACCTGGGCCTCATAGAAAACGGAGTTGGATTTCTCCAGCTGCTGCTAACTGCCCTCCTCCAGCGCCCCTCCCCCAAAAGGCTCCTGGCTCCCCACTTCCCCTGGGCCCGCTCTGGCTCTGGGCTAGATTCAGACTCCAGGAGGCGATTCCAGGCCTTCTCCCTCCTTTCCTTCTTCACTGGGAGCTTTCTGAGCTCCTGTGGGTGCCAGGGGCTGGAACTAGGTGGACAGTTCTTTCTTTTGTTTGGAGTCCACTGCCGGTTCATTTCACTGTCACCCCCTCACGCGGTGAATGTCCATGTTTCTCTGCCTGAGAAAACGATGGAACCTGGCCTGGCCACAGGCTGCTGTGCCAAGAAGTGGCATTGGACAGCCACGTGCTGACCACGGCTCTTTTCTCCACCCCGGCCCTCGGGCTGAGGGGCAAGCACAGGAGGCGGGGTGTAGGGCTTCTTTCTGTAATGAAACTGTTCCCTGCCACAGGCCTGAGAAACTTCCACATCCGCAGACAAGTTCCATCAAAATGGGTGACGTTTAGCTTTGATCAGAGATAAAGGCGAAGCAACCGCGGGCTTTGAACCAAAACCACGGGGGATCTAACACCGTTTGGTTCCCTGCGTCCGTTTTTCCGGTGAAACTGAACCCGGGGCAGCGCATACCGAGGAGGGAGCTGAGGGGCCGGAATGACGTCACCGACCCCGGTCTGATGGCTTCTGCCACGTTCATCCCAAAGAAGTCCACTCAGAGAGACCCAGTTGGCGGCACAGGTGAACACCTGGACTTGCCGCCGCGCACAACCAACTCAAAACGATAAATAAAAGACGGAACTGACACCATCCAGAACCACAGGAGGGCTGGCTGAGGGGAAGTTCTACAGCCGGAAGGGAAGAGAAAAGCACACTGACACTCAGAGGAGCTGCGGAAGTCAAGTGCAGGGGTACGGAGGTGCACGTGCACGGAAAGATCTGGCAACTGAGGACACGGTTGTCTCTCTCAATTGTGAGGGAGACACAAACTCTCGACTGCTCTGAACTCCAGTTCCGGGTGAGATTCTGGGGACCCAGACTCACATGGGGAGAAACTGGACTGTCTGGCAGCGGGCAGAACTTGAGGGTGGCTTTCTCTCACAGGTGCTTGCAGAGATTACCAAAGGACACTGAGACCCAGGGGGACCTCTTACGGCAGGGCTGATGGGAAGCCATTGCTGTCTGCTTCACCCTGAGACTCCACCCCACCCAGCTGTGCACAGAGGCTTTTGCATATGAATGGCCTGGCCCTCTGAAATCTAAAATTACCTATCAAACTGCAGCTGGTCACAGAGACCCAGAACTTCCAAAAGAAGGCCCAAGGCCCCACAACAGCTTGCATTGCTTCACAGCTGGGCCTCATCTGGGCACCTCCAAAGCCCAAACAAAGACGAGGAATCTGCAGATCTCTCTGTGGCTCATGCTGTGTGGCCTCAGGCATTGGGTAAATTTGCATCTCCTTGCAGATCCAAGAGCCAGTGTACCCAGTGGTCAGAGTGGGACCATTCAGATGACACTTCCTCAGATCCATAAGGGACACACTCAGGGGGCAGACTCGGTGAGCACCAAAGCCCCACTGAAGCAAATGCTGCCCCATAAGGGTGTCCCAGCACAGAAGTTCTCCCACCATAGACACAACTGATCTTCACAGCCAATTGGCCTGGAGATCAATTCCCCCAACTGGTGAAAGAAAGAGACTGGGCAAAAATCCTACCCCTATGGATGAGGACAGTGGCGGAGGTGGGGGGGTAAGGGCATGGGGTGGGGTGGGAACTGGGTGGAGGGGAGCTATGGGGGGAAAGAGGAACAGTTTAATAATCTGAACAATAAAGATTTATTAAATAAAGAGGAGGAGGAGGAGGAGGAGTCCACTTGAGGGAGGCTCAGAGCCGTTCAGAAAACTCTCGTTTTCAAGAATAGGAAGAGGCGGGGGTTTTTGTCTCCTTACAAGGAATTTCCATCCGCTGGCTTCACATTTGACTTGTCGTTCAAAAGCCCAGCTTGGCCTTTGTGCTGGAAACGTCCCGGGACCTGAGCCCTTTTCTCACGCTCTGAGTCACCCACCGTGCTGCCCCGTGAGGTGAGCATCCTCTCCCTCCACCTGAGAGCGGAGGGCGCTCTTCCTTCAGAAGGAAATGATGGTAAATGGAAGGAAATGATCGCAAACACCCAATTCTGAGCTTTCCCTCTCTCCTCTCCCTCTTCCTCTGGGAAACCACACAGAGAACGAGGGTCTCAGCTCCGCTCCTGCAAACCCCACCTCCCGTAAGAAAAAGGAAGGCCAAAGTCGCCAGCACAGACTCGAGAGTGAACACCAATGTTTACACAGAGCGAGAAGCAAAGCCCATGCTGTCCGCTTAAGGAAGCTGACATCCATTAAACAAAGGGCAAGTTTAACGAAGCTGCATTCTTATAACAAACAACCCCCCCAAAAAAATCACATGATGTTTGTATGGACATTGCCCCCGGGAACGACATTACAGACTCCGAGACAGTTCGATATTGCTTCCTTTTGTCCGGTTTTAGGATGCACACCCGTTCAGTCACTTCTTCCCAGAAATGAAGATCATGGAGTCCTGGCCAGGAAGCTCCGTTGCTCCGAGTGTAGTCCCAATACGTCAAGATTTGGGGTTCGATCCCTGGTCTGGGCACACCCGAGAAGCAACAATGAACGCATCAATAAGTGGAACAACCAATCAATCATTCTCTCTCTCCCCCATCCCTTCTCTCTCTCTCTCTCTCTCTCAAAATCAATTTTAAAAAATTTTTAATGATTTTGTAATGCTTTCTGTTGAGAGAATAGAAGTTGATTAAAGCCGAGACCGGTGTGGCTCCATGGATAGAGCGTCAGCCTGCGGACTGAAAGATCCCAGGTTCGATTCCGGTCGGGGGCATGTACCTTGCTTGCGGGCACATCTCCAGTGTGGGGCGTGCAGGAGGCAGCTGATCAATGTCTCTCTCTCATTGATGTTTCTGACTTTCTATCCCTCTCCCTTCCTCTCTGTGAAAAATCAATAAAAATTATTAAAAATAAATAAATAAATAAAAGTTGATTAAAAGTCGAGTTTCACTTCAACATTAATGGTTGAGTCATTCCCAAGCCTCCTGGAGCAGAGACCCCACCCCCCTCACCCCCATATCCCCTGCTTCCTGTTCCCACACTCCTGACCCACGGAACCTGGCAGCATAAGAAAATGACTATTATCTAAACCACTCATTTCTGGGGCATCTAGTTACCCAGAACTAGAAACGAGAAATGTTAGGATTCTTAGTATTTTTTCTTTTTTTTTTCTGTGCCTTGAAGGATATATTTCTGACTGAAGTGAGTCACTCACTTCTCAGATCAAGAGGAAATGATAGTGTGTCTGGGATTCTGAGATTTTCTTTAAGGAACAGAAAAGCAACAGATCAGCAACATTTCTAGACATTATCGTCCTCTGCACATACTGAAACACTGCCCCGCCCCCACAGACAATTCGGGGACAGTCACAGGTCCCGGGGAAGGAAGAGACAGAGAAGCTTGAGAACTGAAACTCCCTTCACTGGCCTTGCCCGGCTACCAGCACCGCAAGTGAGGCAACAGTCAGAAACACACATGACACGCTGCCCAGGAAAAGGCTCCACACATGGACCCGCTCAGCTCTCACCTGGAGAAAGGGGGGCGGGGAGGCTGAAGGGGCTTCCTTCTGAGCATCCAATCTCCAGAGGGTAAAGATATGAACAGATACGGGACCCAAATCCGTGTTTGTTTTTTTTTTAATATATTTTTATTGATTTTTTACAGAGAGGAAGGGAGAGGGATAGAGAGCTAGAAACATCGATGAGAGAGAAACAACCATCAGCCACCTCCTGCACGCCCCCTATTGGAGATGTGCCCGCAACCGGAATCGAACCTGGGACCTCTTAGTCCGCAGGCCCATGCTCTATCCACTGAGCCAAATGGATTTCAGCCCAAATCCATTTGAAGAGGCCATCAAACATGGCATTTCTTCTGAAACATGGAGGAGAGCACGTGATGTGAGAAATATGTTCCCGGGGGCAGGGCGGCAGCAGGCGGAGGCCAGTGGAACTCCTGCAGTTTGGTCGGCATGAGGAGGTGGTCTTATCAGTCCTAGTGGCCCACACAGGAAGGCCTGGGAGCCTCAGAGAAAGACCCAAGAAGCGCCCACCCCAGGCCCAAAATGGTGGCCGGGGGGCAGCCCTTGTCGCTGGGTAGACCCCTGACCTCTGAGGTGCCGGCAGCAGGGCAGGGAGAAGAAAGGAATGGAGCGCGGGGCCAAGAACCAGGCGGCCAGCTGGCAGATTCCGGGTCAGGGCATGTGCTCGGGTGGCAGGCTCAATGCCCATCCTGCGCAGGGCAGCTAAGCCAGGATTCCCTTTCACCGTGGATGTTCCGCTCTCTCTCCCCGTCTCCCTTCCTCCCTGGAGTCAATTAAAAAAACACATTTTAAAAAGAAAGAAAGAGCTCTTTCTCTGCCATCGAGGTGTGTGTGTTCGCTTCTCCTTCACTCTATGTCTTCCCACAAGACTTTGAGAATCAAGAGGTTCCTGGCCAAGAAACCAAAGCAGAACCGACCCCTTGCCCAGTGGGTTCGGATGGAAACTGGTGATAAAGTCAGGTACCACGCGAAGAGGAGACACTGGAGAAGAACCACACTGGGCCTAGGAGGAATCACACGTGAGAGATGGCTCACATACTCATGCTGTATCCATTGCCTGCACCTTTAAATGGGTGAAAAGATGCTACTATCTGGACAGTTGGGGCATGTGAAGTGGAGAATTAATGGACTTGTGATTTTGCTGTTGACTTTTTCTCCCTGCAATAGGAGGATGGTTCGGTAATAAATGTGTGAGACCTTTTAAAAAATAAAAAAATAGCCAGGACCGGTTTGGCTCAGTGGATAGAGCATTGGCCTGCGGATTGAAACGTCCCAGGTTGGATTCCGGTCAAGGGCATGTACCTTGGTTGCGGGCACATCCCCAGTGAAGGGTGTGCAAGAGGCAGCTGTCTCTCTCTCATCGATGTTTCTGACTTTCTATCCCTCTCCTTTCCTCTCTGTAAGAAATTAATAAAATATATTTTAAATAAAATAATAAAAATAAATAAAAAAGAAAAAGAAAGGCGGATATGTCAGAAAAACACACAACAGATATGTCCAGGAATATGTTTGAAACAGAGAAATACATTTATAGAACCTTGATAACCAGTGTTGCGTGAAAATACTAAGAATTTGTATAAAAGAGCTGTGAAAGGTTAGAAAGAAAGAAAGAGAAAAAGAAAAGAAAGGAAGGAAGGAAAGAAGAAAAGAAAAGAAAGAAAAGAAGAGAAAAGAAAAGGAAAGGAAAGAAAAGAAAAGAAAAGAAAAGAAAAGAAAAGAAAAGAAAAGGAAAGGAAAGGAAAGAAAAGAAAAGAAAAGAAAAGAAAAGAAAAGAGAAAAAAGAAAAAAGAAAGGCGGGAAGGCAGGCCGGGACCGCGGCCGCACGGCCCGGGGGACACAGCAGAGGGCGCCACGCCCCCCTTCCTGGCCCAAGAGCGGCTAACGCGCAGGCGCGCCTGCCCGGGGATGCACGGTGGTGGGCGGGGTCAAGAGCCGGAAGTGCACTGCCTTAGCGACCTTCCCACGAAACCCGCCCCTCGAATCGGCCTGGAGGCCCCGCCCCCTGGCGGAACTCGGGGTTGCTGGGCAACCGGTGCGGGCGCCGCCGGCGGCTCTGGGCTCGCGCTAGCCTGCCGAGTGGGGCTCCCCGCTCTCGCCCTGGCAACCCCCCTCCTGCCCGCCGCCTTCCCTCCTCCTCCTCCTCCTCCCCCCCCGGCGTCCGGCGCCCCGGCCCCGGCCCCACGCCCGCCTCCCGGCCCCACGACGCCTTCGCGCCCGCCTGCCTCGAAGCCAAGCTCCACTGAGTGAGAGCCGGGCGCTGGGGCCTCCGGGACCATGACCACCTACACCTACACCAGCCGCCCGCGGGCGCCGCCCTGCCGCCTGCGCTACCGGGACAGCCTGTCGCAGCAGTGAGTGACCCCCGCCCCTGGTGCCTCCGCCACCCGGGTCCCCCCTTCTGGCCCCGTCGCCCTGGGCCACCTGCCTCCGCGCCCCCGGCCCTCCGCGCCGCCGAGCCGAGTTCTCCCCGCCGTTCTCCGTTCTCCGGCGCGCGGGGCCGCGGGGCAGGGGCGGCCTGGGGGCCCTCCTCCCTCCGGTCACTGTGAGGGGCCGGCCGACTGCACAGCGTTTGGCCCAAATGGTGCTTCCTGTTGGCCGGGGTGCGCCCCGCACCTCGCTGCAAGCGTTTGCATACAGCGGCGGTTCTCAACCTGGGGGTCGCGACCCCTTTGGGGGTCAAATGACCCTTTCACGGGGGTCACCGAAGTCTTTATTAAAACACCTATTTCCCATGGTCTTAGGCACCAACACACCGCTCCTCGGTGTAGCAAAGTGTAGCCATGTAGTTTACTGTTGTCCTATGAAGACTGTTGCCCATGCTATACCACGATTCAAGACAAAATTTCATTTATTTGTCATTAGAAATAAATATTTCACAATATATAATTACATATTTTTTGTGATGAATCCCTGTGCTTCAATGATGTTCCATTTGTAACAATGAAAATACATCCTGCACATCAGATATTTGCATTACAGTTCATGACAGTAGCAAGATGACAGTGATGAAGTAGCCACGGAAATAATGTTGTGGTTGGGGGTCACCACCCCATGAGGAGCTGTCTTAAAGGGTCTCGGCATTAGGAAGGTGGAGAACCGCTGGCTTACGGTGTCTTATGTCCACGGGCTGTGGAGTTGGTTTTGTAACTCCAGGATGCACATAAGAAAATGTCACACAGGAATTGCGTGTCCAAATTGGGAGCCACGCCCCGTCTTTGGTCAAAAAATCAGGTGATCCGCCCTAACCGGTGTGGCTCAGTGGATAGAGCGTTGGTCTGCGGGCTGAAGGTCCCAGGTTCGATTCCGGTCGGGGGCATGGACCTTGGTTGCAGGCACATCCCCACTAGGAGGTGTGGAGGAGGCGGCTGATTCATATTTCTCTCCCATCGATGTTTCTAGCTCTCTCCCTCTCCCTTCCTCTCTGTAAAAAATCAATAAAATATATATACTTTTTAAATCAGGTGATCCTTTCATAATTGACCCCAAGTAGTGTTTTTACATTGATGAGCATTTGCTCATATTCACACATCTATATTTTAAAAGGACCACAGTCATCATGGTTCTCTTGAAATTCCCTTCCATAAGCATCGACGTTTGGAACCATCGGAAGTTCCCAAGAATGCAGAGTCTGTGGAGGCAGGAACCTTTCTGTCTGCGGTCTCAGCAGGACCAGGCCCGAGGCGCAATGAGCACTCAGGACTAACTGCGGAATTAATGGTCGGGCATCAGCAGTGGGACTCGCCATTAAGATGAAGCCAATGAAACAGGGACAATAAGGAGAGGCGAGGCGGAGTGGGGATCCTGGTTGGCTCAGTAGGTTGCCTTTGAGACATCTTGGTGAGATGCCATGGAGCTTGCCAGCTGGC
>PVJN01049506.1:0-15192 GCA_004026805.1 Lasiurus borealis
AGGGGGAAAGGGGTGAAGGGTGTACAGGGAGAGACTGGACAAAAATCATACACCTATGGATGAGATCAATGGGAGGGAGCTAAGGGCAGAGGGAGGGTGGGAGCTGGGTGGAGGGGTGCTATGGAGGGGAAAAAAAGAGAAACAAATGTAATAATCTGAATAATAAAGATTTAATTAAAAATAAAAAAAATAAAAAAAAGAAATAATGACTGAAAACTTTCCACATCTGGTAAAAGAAATAGACTTACAAATCCAGGAAGCACATAAAACCCCATATAAAAGGAATCCAAAGAAGACTACACCAAGACACATCATAATTAAAATACCAAGAGCAAAAGACAAAGAGAGAATATTAAAAGCAGCAAGAGAAAAACAATGCATTACCTACAAGGGAGCACCCATGCGACTGTCAGCTGATTTCTCAACATATATGATGCAGGCCAGACAGGAGTAGCAAGAAATATTCAACGTGATGAACAGCAAGAATCTACAACCAAGAATACTCTATCCAGCAAAGTTATTCAGAATTGAAGGGCAGATAAAGAGCTTCACAGATAAGAAAAAGCTAAAGGAGTTCATCAACTCCAAACCAGTATTATATGAAATGCTGAAAGGTACTCTTTAAGAAGAGGAAGAAGAAAAAGGTAAAAGATAAAAAATTATGAACAACAAATACATATCTATTAACAAGTGAATCTGAAAATTAAGGGAATTGAAGATTTGATTAACAGAATAAACTGGTGAATATAATAGAATAAGGAGCACAGAAAGGGAGTAGACTGATAATTTTCAGGGGGAAAGGGGTGAGGGGTGTACAGGGAGAGACTGGACAAAAATCATACACCTATGGATGAGGTCATCGGGAGGGAGGGAAGGGTAGAGGGAAGGGTGGGAGCCGGGTGGAGGGGAGATATGGAGGGCAAAAAAGAGAAACAAATGTAATAATCTGAATAATAAAAATTTAATTTAAAAATCCTCATCAAAATGTTATAGAGTTATTAATTTTATAGTTCAAAAAATTTCTCACTTTAAATTGCCTTTTTTAGTTATTTTTGAAGGTGAATATTTTATATGCTTATTAACCAGTTTTATTTCACTACTTGTAAATTATTTGGGCTCTTTGCACATGTACTTATGAGTGTCTAAATGTATTACTTAATTTTTGTTAAACTTGCCCATTACAATATTAAGCTTTGAACTCAAATATTGCCAATAATATTCCATTGCTTGATAATTATTTTTTAATTATTTATTTTGTTTTCATCTTGATAATTCAAAACAATTTTGTTAATTGAAATGTTCATTTGAAATGGAAAGTCTTATTTTCATAAAATAAGACTTTCATCAACTAACTCAGCATTTCTCATACTGAGATCCATCCTCCACTAAGCATCTGAAGATGTGACTATTAGGAATTAAGGTCATATTTTTCCTTAAAAAGGGATCTGTATATTATCTAAATTTGACAAAAACTATTATAGGTACTAGGTCAAAAAAGGAATCCCAAGTTATAATGAGATGCCACATCATTCAAAATAAAAGTTCATCAAAGGGTCAATTTGTATTATATATTCCCTATTATTAGTTATTTCATACTGTTTTAATGTCTTATAAATATTCATAACTAAACTATAACTATACCAAAAATCATTTATTTTTTAATATTACACACTGAAAATCAGAAAGCTGTATGCTACTTTAGCAGTCCAAGTTGCTTAAGAGTCCCCAAACAGCCTATTAAACGTTCTTATAATTACTTACTGCTCTCTTTGCTTGGAACCTGTTCCACTCCATTACTGCACTCCAAAAATGGAAAACTCCTGGGCCTCACTGTCATTTTCCTCCACGATGCCACCCATTCCTCTCCAATATTGTCTTAATTATTATATTCTCCACTGACATTTTCTCTAAGTTACATTTACTGTTGCATATGAAATCTGTTTTGATTGTTTTCCCCCTCCCCAACTATCAGTAACCTGAGACCAGGAGACTTAGCCATCACTGTAGCCCCACTGCCTAGCAAAGTTCCTGATGTATAATAGGAGCTGCATTGATGTTTATAGAAATGAACTGAGCTATTCAGGTAGGGAAAAGTCTTTGGGGAGAATTATAAGAAACTTAAGTTTGTTTTCTGAATTATACTGATAACACTGCAAGTTCATCTACCAACTCTGCCATTAGCTCTGTCTCATGGGGTCTATAGCTTTACATCAGCACTATCAAATGCTTTCTATTTGGGGTTTTGTCTCAGGGAAAAAACAACACCTTTCTCAGGAAGGTGATTAATAATCACACCTTTTTTAAATTTAACTTTGTAATGTTGAAATAATGTCAAACTGACAAAAGAGTGGAAAGAACTGTTGAATACTCTTAAAACAGATTCATCAATGGTTATGATTTTGCCATATCTTGTTCAGAACAAAGAACTGTTGAATACCCTTAAAACAGATTCATCAATGGTTATGATTTTGCCATATCTTGTTCCTCTCTGTTTCCACATACACATTACAAAATATTTTCCTGAAGCATTTGAGAATGCAGAATCATGCCCTTTATACCTACATACTTCAATGTTTATTTCCTAAGAACAAAGATATTCCCTTATGTAGTCACAGTACATTTATCAAATCTAGAAATATAACATTCATATAACACTTTCTACAATTGTTTCAATAATGTCATTTACAAAATTTTTTCTGATCTGGATAAAAAATCACACAGTACATGTAGTTGGCATATCTACATGTGAAGTTGGTTGTCTTCATTTATAACAGTCCTTCACACTTTGGTTTTCATGACATTGAAATTTTTCAAAAGTACCTTTGGGTCTGTCTGATGTTTCCACATGATTAGTTTTGGGTCAGACATTTTTGGCAGGAAAACTATATAAACCATGTTGTGACTTTCTCAGGATTCCACATCAAGAGTCAAATCTCAGTTTCTCCTATCATTGATTATATTAATTTTGATCACTCAATAAGATGGTGTTGGTCAGGTTTCTTCACTGTAAAGTTACCATTTCTCACTTTGTGATTAATAAGAAACCTCTGGAAATATACTATGATAATACTTCAGTATATCCCATTCCTTTTCAAACATTTATCATATACTGGTTGCAAAATGGTGATTTTCTACCTTCAGTATTCCTTCTATATCTATTAGTTGATGTGACTGTTCTTTTCTCTGAAGGTTCTTCTTTTTGCTTTCCTTATAAATATGACCAAATTAAAGACTTTTTCAAAGTAATTTTTAAATCTACTTTGAAAATGTTACCATATTTTTCTTTTAATTTTGAATTTTCATTGTTACATACTAAGAAGTCCAGAGCTGATATTTCATATTGCTCCACATAATTATTTTTCTACTTCCTAAAACTATGTTGAAACTTCTAAGTGTCACTTCAAACTTCTAATTATAATCCAATACTACACTCCCAATCTTCTCTGTCTTGCTGTAGTTGAGTTCACAACTTGCCAGCATTTGAGGCATATTGACAAAGAAGACATGAATGGTTGAAATACATCCCTTAGGTAGACAGGTAAAGTATGATAGAGCAGAAGGCACATTGGGTTCCAATAACTGAGTGACAATTTCCTATTTAAAAGCATTCAATTCACTTCTAATTTTATACTTCTTTGGCATTCTTCTGTCCTTAATTTTATTTCCTAAGCTTTTTTCCTCACAGGGAATGAATGGGCTGACAAGCTGACATGATTATTCTAGTCTCCTTGGCAGTTAATTTCCTCTTAGAAACTTGTAAATTGATTCTCTGGTTTCTAATCGGTCTCCCGTAAATTTGGTTAGAAGAAATCAATTTGCCTGGGCCTGTTAACTTCTGAGTGACCATATAATAACGCAGTTTCTGAACCTGAAAGCTGTGTGTCAGGCTGTGGATAATAATGTCACTAAAAAATGATACACACTGTAACACTAGGCTGAAATGGCCAGTCAGGTTTAACAATGCAGTATTTTACAGGACAGTTGTGAATATTAAATGAGTTAATATACATTAAAGTGGCTGGTATGTGTTAGACTCTCAATAAGTTGCCTTTAGTTTATATTTTTTATTTTTAAATCATATGCAACTCAACAAGGGAAAAAATCCAAGTTTGAAAATTTTCCAGATCAACTAAAATGATCTTAAAAATTTTTCCTACTCCATCCCAATTTATCCCTAACTCCCCCTTTCAAAGTTTTGTTAGCATTTTCTCCTTTGAACAACTACCTTTTGCCATTAGTTATCTTCATAGTTTATCACTCAATAATACTTACAGAGAGGATTATTAAAAACATAAATAATACCTAAAATTAACTATATATTCTGAAGAATAACCTATAAGCTCTGTGACCTTGGGCAGGTCACTTAACCTTTCTACATGACTGTGTCACTAGTCATTAACTATGCCTCCCAGCCCTTCCTATAATGTTTCTTGGTGTCCCTTCCATAACTATTGAAGGTTCAGGACTTAGCACAAAGTATGTGTTACTGATATTTATGTTGAATGATTGGATAGATATATTTTAAGACTATATTTTACTAAAAAAAAAAAAAAAACATAATAAAATAGAGGTCTGGTGCACAGAATTTGTGCAGTTCAGCCCAGCTTACACACTCCCTCTCGCAGTCTGGGACTCCTTGTTTCTTACTGCCCACCTGCTTGCTGCTCCTTAGTGCTGCTTCGGAAGTGGGAGAGACTCCTGCCACCACCACTGCACTAGCTAGCCGAGTCCTGCTTCTGGCTGAGCAGCACTCCCACTGTGGGAGCGCACTGACTACCAGAGCAATCAGTTGTTCCAACATAATGGTCACTTAGGCTTTTATTATATACATGAGCTCAATTTCACAATAAAGAAAATAGAAATCAGTCACTAACTTGCTAGCCATAAAGTTAAAGTTCTGGTGTAAATAAACATAATTGATAAAATATTTACCTATGATGGTAATGAATAGACACTGGTGCAAGTTTCCTATGCTAACCTCAACACTATATGATGGGTGGGTGAGTGGGTGGATTGGTGGATCAATTGATAAAATACTTTATTTATTTAAAAAAAACTTACTAACTTTTTTAGAGCATACATTCCTCGTTTTTCCATTTGGGCTTTATCTCCTATCTATGAATGTTCAGAGAACCTTGTTCACAATAACTAATTTGACAAATCTATCTCTCTGGAGTTTCTGTCACTTTTAATAACTGGTGATACCTATCAATATTTATTATAATCACAATACATTAAAAGAGTTTCAATTTATGGCTCTTTGGTTTTATAATAACATGTTTACTTTCTAAAAATGATCTTTGGCTTTCTATCTTGCCCATTCTACATTTGATAACGTTCCATGTCTTTCATTTTTGTTAAACAACTTAACAAATTGTTTGGGGGATTTTAAAAAATTCAATTGCAATCTATTACTGCTAGTATATAACATAAATCAGGACAACAGTTTGAAAATTATATATCAAGTCAAGAATAGAAAAACTTGAGCTTACAGAAAAGGTTTTACTGTCTTTTCTACTAACCCTCACGTTTCTATAACTATATTTCTATCTTGTTTCTTTCATTTTCTATATTGTGTCCTAAATGAAGATATTTCTATTTTTTAGACTTTAATTCCCCTTAACTTAATTTAGTTCAGTTTAACATAAACTGCCTGCTGTGAGCCAGCCACTGTTCCTGGTTTTTAGTAGTCAGAGACAAATCCTAATATATAAAAACCCTGAGTCATAATGACCTAGCCTTGACCAACCAGAAGTCAGTCTTGCAGTCAGCGCTGGGTACCCCAGCACTGACTGCTGAGGGGGCTGTGAATCAGGGCCAGAGAGAGGCCTGAAGAGAGAAGCAGAAACTGATCCATTGCCTTGAGGTAGTTTTTGATCAGCACTTGCCTCTCTCTCTCCCAGTCTGGCCAGCAACCCTGCCTCCATTTCTCTCCAGGCCTCTTCTCCCTACCTTTCTGATCAGGTTCTGTTGATAGGCCCAGAGATGTTGACTGGCATAGAAATCAACCAATCAGAACCAAATATGGGTGCTATGAAGACCAATGGCTGACTAGGAGGCAGAGCTTCTGATGTTGACTGGCATAGACACTGATCAATCAGAACCGAATGTGGGTGCTGTGGGGAGCCAATGACTACCTAAGAGGTAGGGTAGAGCTTTTGACACTGACTGGCATAGAAACTGACCAATCAGAACCAAATTTTCCAGCAGAGGGAGCAATCAGATTGGCAAGGGAGGGCAGTAAGAGGCTACCAGGCTGGCAGGCAGAGGCAGTTCGAGGCAATTGGGCAGGCAAGTAGGTGAGCAGTGAGGAGCCAGTGGTCCCAGATTGCAAGAAGAATGTCAGACTGCTGGTCTATTGGGATGAGGCCTAAACCAGCAGTCTGATAACCCTCAAGGGGTCCCCCAGTTGAAGAGGGTGCAGGCTGGGCTGAGGAAACCCCCCTCCGTGCACGAATTTTGTGCATCAGACGTCTAATAAGACATATTTTCTAACTCTAACAAAGTTCATAATTTAATTAACAAATTGTTTTTGCTTTTCAATGCCTCTGCCCTCATTCTCATTTCAATCAGACTTGCTCTACTTTTACCAGTTTTATATTTTGGAGTTTGACATATTATTGCTCTAAGATGTCTGAAAAATTACTGGTCTGGAGGAAACAACAGACATTTAAATAATTACAACACAGTTTTATGAAGGTAATAAAGGCATTGTCTCAGCCTAGATTTCTCAGAATACAGAGCCTAAGACAAAGGAATATGATTCAGGGAGCAAAGCAGGAAAGGAAGGAGAATCAAACCAAGATTCACTATTAAATTGACTGGCTACCCGTACAGAAAGCTAGATATTCAGTCTTACAGAAACAGCCTCATAATCTCCAAAGGAAAGAAAGCAGAAGTATTTATCCATTACTCTGTTCTTCATTGCTCCTCCCATACACACACCCAGAGTATTAAGTCCTCATCACTTCTGCTTTCCATATGCTTGAGTGCTGAACAAAATCCCAATGGTGTCCCATGCTGCCTCATCATCAAGTACAGAATCCATGGGGGTAGGGGGATGAGAGGTAAACTGCACAAGCCTGAGGAAGGACACTGTCAGATGGTACCCGCATAAAGATGAACAGCATCTTCACAGAAACTGTCATTGCAGTTGTGGCTGGAATAAGAGATAAGGCAAAGAATATCTGAAATAGTGTATGAAAAGCATCTGATATAAGGCGCAGAAATAGAACAGAGTAGAGAATGATTAATGATTAATTCTTCATGGAGGAGAGGAATCAGGAAATGGCTCACAGACATATAGTTCTTCTCAAAAAATTCTGCAAATGGCAAAAGGAGATGTGAACTATAGACAGACACAGAGTTTGAAACAGCAAGATGAATTTGATAGATTATAAGAAAATCAGTATTCCTGCAGTTGAAGTGGCAATAGATGAGGCTAGAGATGTGGACGAAGTCCAAAACATAATGGATTTAAAAGGCCATGAGTTATTTGGTACTAGGAAGGAATAGACAGTCATTTGAATGGTTTTAAATGAAAAGGTGACTTGGAAAAGGGTGTAATGGAATAATACTGATTAACATTGTTATATTTGTGAAGTGAGAAGTGGGATGTGTGAAAAGAAGGTAGGAAATACAAAAGGTAAGAGTATTGCTTTTAGATAGATTACGTTATTGTAAACTCTAGATAAGCCACTAAAAAGAAAATAAAAGATATAGCTAAGAAGTCAATAAAGGAATAATATAAAACACACAAAAAATATCCAGCCAACTCAAAATTCAGTAAAAAAATCAACAGTGCAAAAACATAAAGAAATGAATATAAAAAAACCAGCAAGATATTAGATTTAAACCCAAACATTTCAATAATTAAATTATGCAAATGGATTAAATACCCACAATTAAAAGGGCAAATATGGTTGAAATTCATAGGAACAAAAGAGTATGCACTGAATAATTTAATTTAAATGAAAGTTTAAATCAGACAAACAATTTTATATTGATAGACATCACATCAGTGGTCATCTGGGACAAAGGGCTAGAGCACAAATCTGACTGCGTCAGTCTCAAACAGTCAATGGTACAAGAAGAAAAGGGTTGCAGATTGGGAGGCCAGGGGAGCAAACCACTAATTTCTGCCACAGCTATTAACAGATAGAGTCAGGATTTGATCTATATTATTTCCCAAGCCTATTAACTATGATGCTATATGAATAAAGTTTGCATAAATTTTTGCAAAACATCTTAATATGCCAAGCAAGAGGAAGAAATTTCCTCCTGGGCAAAATGGACTTGATATGATATGAGTGCCACAGGAAGCATGGAGGTATCTGTTAAGTGACACAGTAGTTTTTATTTTTCCTTACAGTGGCAGGAGTATGGGAAAGGGAGAGGTGGGAAATGGTGACCTATAGCTGAACTTCACATATTTGCCTCTTGGGTTGTCCTGTGATTTAGTACCACTTCCCGAATGTCTCATATCTACAAAGTTCTCTGATGTTCTGTTCGGGTAATTTTCACATTCCTCAAGTGTTATCTAGGTGCAAAGATGAGGCAACATAGTCAAAATACCATCTCTAAGAAAATGAAATTTTAAAATGAGGAAAGAATAAGATGGTTCATAGTTACAAGATTAAATGTTTTCACAATGACTAAAAATCCAAGCCACATTCATCTCCATCTATGAGATCAAGCTCATAAACATTTATTGTATATACTAGAGGCCTGGTGCACAAAATTCATGCATGGGGGGGTGTCCCTTAGCCCAGACTGCACCCTCTCCAATCTGGGACCCCTCGAGGGATGTCTGACTTGCCCATTTAGGCCCAATCCTACCGGGCAGTCGAACATCCCTCTCACAATCCAGGACTGCTGGCTCCCAACTCCTCGCCTGCCTGCCAGCCTGATCACCCCCTAACCATTCCCATGCCAGCCTGAAAGATGCCTAACTGCTCCCCGGCAGGCCTGGTCACCCCTAACTGCCCTCCCCTGCTGACCTGGTTGTCCCCACCTGCCCTTCCCTGCAGGCCTGGTCCCCACAACTTCCCTCCCTTGCTGACCTGGTCACTCCTAACTGCCCTCCCCTGCCAGCCTCATCACCTCTAACTGCTCTCCCCTGCTGGTCTGGTCTCCCCCAACCAACTGCCCTCCCTGCAGGCCCAGATCCCCCAAACTGCCCTTCCCTGCAGGCCTGGTCCCCTCCAACTGTCCTCTCCTACAGGTCTGGTCACCACTAACTAACCTGTCCTGCAGGCTGGTCCCCCCCAACTGTCCTTCCCTGCAGGCCTGCATGCCCTCCCCACAACTGCCATTCCCGCAAGCTTGATCACCCCCAAGTGCCCTCTCTTGCAGGCCTGGTCCATCCCAACTGTCTTCCCCTGCTGGCCATCTTGTGGCAGCCATCTTGTGTCCACATGGGGGCAGCCATCTTTGACCATATGGGGGTAGTCATCTTGTGTGTTGGAGTGATGGTCAAGCTGCATATTACTCTTTTATTAGATAGGACAGAGGCCTGGTGCATGGGTGGGGTCTGGCTGGTTTGCCCTGAAGGGTGTCGTGGATCAGAGTGGGGGTTTCCTTGGAGCCTGGGGCTGCTTGGCAAGGAGCCTGTGGTGGTTTGCAGGCCGGCCATGCCCCCCGGCAACCCAAGCTTAGGCTGGAAACAAGTATCTGGGATTTATTTATCTTCTATAATTGAAACTTTGCAGCCTTGAACAGAGGCCAGAACAGGCCAGGGCAGCAGGAAGCTTGGCTTCTTCCATCAACAGAGGCAACCTAAGCCTCCTGCTTGCTCTAGCTCCATGGCCACAGCCATCTTGATTAGGTTAGTTTGCATACTCACTCCTGATTGACTGGTGAGCATGGCTTGTAGGCATAGTGGAGGTGTGGTCAATTTACATGTTTCCCTTTTATTAGGAAGGATAGCGTGTGCCCATTATTCTGATCAATTGAAATGAATGTCATTCACTTGTTAAAGAATTTAGTAAATATAAAAGACATTTCTTTTCAAATATAAAATATGACATGAGTATTGTTATTTATTAATTTATTACTGTACAGTTTTAGTATATAAGTCAAACATTAAGAATTAATTTTCAGTCTACATATTAAAACTTTATTCTATATTAGCCAACTCCAAAAACATATGGGTAAATTCAGCAACCATCTATTGAGCACCTACTATGAGCCATTCATTGTATGTGCTAGATTTAGAAAATGAAATAAAACATGGTCCTTGTTCTTAAAAAAATTCACAATCTAATGATGACTATTTGAAAAGTGCTATAGTAGATATATATAAGTGGACAGCAAATGTCCTGGTAATTCTTGCTTGTTTCCTTGACATTTTTCATTTTTATTACTTCTTAAGAAGTAAACAGCAATACAGTTTAGTGAGATGCTCAAGTAATGGCAAGTATATTGTAGAGTTTATGCCTGAGAGATTCTATAAACATGCTATCTAAAATTTTTTTTCTCTTAATAAAATGTAACACAAATTTTCAAAATACTTTGTCAAATATCAGGTGTGTTGGTTACGGATACACATCAGTTATTTTCCGTTGGAGTTTCAGATTGCTACCTGTAAACTAGCACAGGTATTGGATTGTACTACCACCAACAGAAGTGGGTACTCAAGACAAGCACAGTTCACTGACCTCTGTTATCTAAGAGCACAGCAGTTGCACACTGTTGATTTGCCATTCCACTCAGAAAAAAAAAAAAACACATATATAAATACTATCTTAATACTGCTGGTTGGTTAGGTACTTAAAAAAAATTAAAGATCATATTTAGAGAATCCCCAAACTTTCATGTAGAACTATAACACATGAAGGATATATAATTTTCTACTATCATCAATTTTGAGACATTTTGTTATAAGTCCTATACTTCATTATTGAATCATTGTCATAAAAACAGCACTATATGATTTAAGAAGAACACATTTATGTGAAATATGAAACTCATCTAAAAAGAAGGAATATGCAGAGTGCACTCACACATTTCCCCTTTTTTATAAAAAATAAAATGGATTATTATTATTTTAAATAAAACACATCTCACTGATTCTCAATATTTCTAAAGGAAGTCAGTGTATAAACACTAAGTGCTCATTCCTGTGTAACGCTTACTACTAAAAAGAAAAGTCTTAAACTCACAGAAGCATGAAAAAACATGTGCATATTCTTAGTGTCAAATTGAACTGTACAGTTTTAGAAACTATAGTAAATAGTTCCTAATAACTATTAATTGTCTTGTTCAAACAAGTGCAACAGGAAATAGTAATGAACAATCAAAGAAAAGGAAGAAATGAAATACAGTGTTAAATGATGAACAGAATATGAATAAAAGAAGAGAAGAACAGTTTAAATGTTAGGAACTGCACGGGCAAAAGCACAGAGCTGAAAACACATACAGGCTGTGGCAGTTGGTTGGGTCACAAAAAGGACAGCTTTGGCTATCACAGTCAGTGAGCACTGAGCACTGAGTATAATAATGTGGGAAGCTAGGTTTGGAGCACTGAGTACTATTTTGGGAAGAAGTGACTGGTTAATATACAGATAAAGACACCTAGAAGAATAGTAAGTCTCAATTTGGGGGGAGTCTTTGAGCAAGATGCTAAAATCTTTATGGGCACAAGAAAGTAATCAAAATGTCAGTCAATAAATTATAGTACACAGAAAGGATAGGGAGTGGTTTCCAGAGAACATACATCTCAAATGAAATAAGGGGAATCTGGAACGCATGGAGCATGAAAGAATGAGAAGTGCCCACTCCTGCTCCATGGAAAAGTGTCCTTTAGAAAGAACCAGGTTTCTGAAACAACAGGAAATTAGGTAGAGACAATATTTTATGGAGTAAGTGGGTAGCAGAGTTGGATGTGGAATCACAGGAAATAAATAATAAAATAAATAATCAAGTACATGGCAGGCAAGTGATTACTTACACCTCCAGGGCCAGGGTTAAACTTCATCATCACATCATTACAGAAGTACTCATGGGAAACAACAAAAGCAACAAAATCCTCTTTAAGAATTTAAGAGATAATTGGGAAGAATGGAGAAGAAATATTCCTACTCCTAAAAATACCACTACCTTGCTGCATTCCCATCCACATGTCTAATAATTGGCTTGATCGGGCCACTTCAAATCACAGTACTTTCATGAACATTTAGCCCCTTATCCCTAAACATCCTCTCAAATATAATAAAATTATTCATGGTTATTTAAGATGTAACATCAAAAAAGTTGTAAACTCCTGTACTCAATCATGCTTAGCACTTATATATTTCTTAGCACAGGTGTTTATTGACTGCAAATTTGAAAATTTATTACATGACATCAAAGCATAAGTGAAAAATGAAAAGACTTGATAAATTGGATTTTATCATTAATATTTTTGTGCTACAAATGATGAATCAAAAAATTAAAAAGACAACCAGAATGGGAGAAAATACTTGCAAATCATCCTATCTAATAAAAGAGTAATATGCAAATTGACCATACCTCCTCTACACTCCAAGCCATGACCACAAGCCATGCCCACCAGACAATCAGAGTGAGTATGCAAATTAACCCAACCAAAATGACTACAGCCATAGAGAAGCAGGAGGGAGGCTTGGGTTGTCCCTGGCGATGAAGGAAGCCTAGCTTTCCACACACCCTGGCCATCCAGGCCTCCTCTTAAGGCAACAAAGTTTCAATGGCTGGAGCGAGCAGAAGGCTTGGCTCCACTCCAGGCTACAAAGTTTCAATTGTAGAAAATAAATAAATCCCAGATACCAGGGCCTCTGTGTCACTGGGAGGCATGGCAAGCCTGCAAACCACCACAGGCCCCTTGCTCAGGCCGCCCCATGTCCCATGTGAACAGCCACCCTGATCCAGGACACCCTTCAGGGCAAACCAGCTGGCCCTCACCCGTGCACCAGGCCTCTATCCTATCTAATAAAAGAGTAATATGCAGATTGACCATCACTCCAACACATAAGATGACTGCCTTCATGTGGTCAAAGATCCTGCCCCCATGTGGACACAAGATGGCCAGCAGGGAAAGACAGTTGGCAGGGACAAGGCCTGCAAGGAAGGGAAGTTGTGGGTGATCAAGTCTGCAAAGGAGGGAAGTTAGGGGTGACCAGGCTGGCAGAGGAGGGAAGTTGGGGGTGACTGGACCTTCAGGAAGGGCAGTTGGTGGGGAGGGAGAACCAGGCCTGCAGGGAAGGGCAGTTAGGGATGACCAGGCCTGCAAGGGAGGGAAGTTAGAGGCAAACAGACTGGCAGGGGAGCAGTTAGGCATCAATAAGGATGACAGGGAAGTGGTTATCAGGCTGGCAGGCAGAAGTGGTTAGGGGCAATCAGGAAAGCAGGCAGGTAAGCAGTTGGGAGCCAGCAGTCCTAGATTGTGAGAGGGAGCAGGCTGAGCTGAAGGACGCCCTCCCCTGTGCACAAATTTCTTGCATCAGGCCTCTAGTATATCTAATATATGGCTTATATCCAGAACATACAAAGACATTTATAACTCTAAATGAAAAGACAAATAGCCCAATTTAAAATGAATAAAGATTTGAAAATATAACCAATAATCACATGATAATATGTTGAACATCATTAGTCATTAGGAAAATCAAAACTACAATGAAATACCACTGCACAGCACTGGAACAGTTATAAGAAAAAGATAATACAATGGTTATTGAGGACATGGAGAAATTGGAACCCTCGTACATGGCAAAGAGGAATGTAAAATGGTGTAGCCGTCTTGAGAAACAGTTTGACAAGTTCCTCAATAAAGTAAATGTAGAATTACTATATGACCTAACACTCCACTGCAAGAACTATATACCTCCCAAGATAAAAATATATGAAAAAATTGTGTTAATCATTATTACAAAACCTCTACACTAATAATAAGGTAATATGCAAATTGGTTGGGACACCATCACAGTGATGACCAATCAGCAGGCTGCAAGTGCAACAGGTGCAAGTAGGCAGGGACTTGCAGCATCAGGGATGGGGGCAGTGCTGTGGTAGAGAGGAGTCTCTGCAGCAGACCCAGCCCAGTGGGCAGGGACTTGCAGCGTTGGGACAGGAGCTGGGAAGGTGGGGCCTGGTAGAGGGCGGTTTGTACTCCCCACATGGTGGCAGTGGCTGTGAGCAGCGCCAAGCAGAGCCTGTGGGCCGAGATGAGGCAGTGCCTATGGGCCATCAGCGCCAAGGAGTAGCTGCGCCAGTCCCACCTCCTGGCCCAGAAGGTGTGCGATCACAGAGACAGCCATGTGCCGGGTTACAGATTGATGTGCCACATAAGTTTGTGAATCTGCACAGGCACAGGCCTCCAGTGCGTGCATCCTATCCCCAACCCTTGCATGTAAACGTCGCCCAGCGCGCTGTCACCCATGCGTGCCCACAACAGTCCTGGACCACGGCATGCACTCATTCATTCCCCCTGCCCCTTCACCACACTTCTGTCAACCCCGGCGTGCCTAGGTTCCCCACACGACGTCCACCTGTCTCTTCTGGTATGCTCACATCCTTCGGAGTGTGTCTGGGTGCTCGGGGTGGGCAGCTGTGAGATGACAATGAGAGGGTGGAGTGGTAATGCCCTGTTCCCGCGGAGGCCAGTGCAGTGATGAGATCACTTCCATGGAGCTAATGCAGGTGCTGAGGTGGGAGCAGGTGTGGACAGAGGTGCCTTCAGTTTGAGGTCAGGAACCCAGAGGAGGCAAGGAGGTCTGTCCTCTCAGTAAAACAGTGGGAGAGTCGGGGCAACTGTAAAGGAGGAATGTGCACTGGGGGTGCCTGTGCCTCACTTGCTCAGGACTTAGTGTGCTCCTGCCGAGCAGCGGGTGACAGGACATGTTCATCCAAATTATTGAGTGAAAACATTGATTCTCTCACTGCCCATGAAGGTGAAAGCAAAGTGGGGAGACATGTGGGGAGTGAGAGATTCCATGTCTGGGGGTACCAAATCTGCCATTGGTTCCTTTCACTACTGACTAGAGATATACAGGGTGTCCCCCAAAAAGTATACACACTTTGAATACCTACTAATTTCAGTGGTTTTAAGTAGGAAAAGAAAGAAACAACAATGGAGCTGTCATCTGTTAAAAGTGTGAGCACAAACAGGTAGTTGGACACCCCCTGAAGGGTCCCGGATTGGAAAGAGTGCAGGCCAGGCTGAGGGGACACCCC
>PVJN01049507.1:0-15192 GCA_004026805.1 Lasiurus borealis
ACCTAGCACACAAAGATACTCTCCCTACTCAGGGAAGCAGTGAAATGTGGAGACAAAGGAACAGATCACAAACAAAAGAAATGGAGGAAAACAAACAACTGGATATAGAGTTCAAAATCACAGTTATAAGGTTTTTTAAGAATTTCTTAGAAAAGATGGATAAATTTAGTGAGACCCAAGAGGAAATGAAAGAGGACCAACTAGAAATTAAACATACACTGACTGAAGTAAAAAATATTATACAGAATCTAACAGCAGACTAGAGGAACACAAGAATCAAGTCATAGATTTGAAATACAAAGAAGCATAAAACACTCAACTGAAAAAGCAAAAAAAAAAAAATCCAAAAATGTGAAGATAGTGTAAAGAGCCTCTGGGATAACTTCAAGCTTACCAACATCACAATTATGGGGGTGCCAGAAGAAGAGAGAGAGAAAGATACTGAAAACCTATTTGAATAAATAATGACAGAAAACTTTCCCCACCTGGTGAAAGAAATAGACTTACAAGTCCAGGAAGCACACAGAATCCCAAACAAAAGGAATCCAAAGAGGACCACACCAAGACACATCATAATTAAAATACCAAGAGCAAAAGACAAAGAGAGAATATTATAATCAGATACATGAACATTTCTGTAGCAAAACATGCTTGTCCACACTAAATAGGATAGATAAAGATTATCATCACTTCACATCAGTTCAGGTCAAGTTTTGCTATCAATATGAATTACAAAACCTCTGTATTTTCATTGCTTCTTGGATTTCAAAAATTGTAGGTAAGAGATTATAGACCTGTAGAAATGTTTACCTAAATTGTTATGAGGTTAAGGTTTAGAAAATGGTACCTAAGCAAATGTTCTCTTGCTTGGGCAAGAAATTTGAAGATTAACACTGCTTTAACAGATGGACAAAAATATATGAAATATATGAGAGGAGATGCTATTAGAACTGAGACACAAACCAGAGCAGAGATGTGGCTATAATGCAAAATGACAAAACTAGGACATAGGAATGAAAGGCAAGAAGAAACAATTCAGAATTACTGTGTCAAAAAAATATCAAAACATCAACCACTCATTGATTACTTAATTTATATCCAGTAATGTGAAAGGCACTTAAATAAATATTCCTTTTAATAACCTACTTTATAATTTTCAAAAGGAAATATAAAAGAAAAAATACATTTCCAGAATGAAGCATAAAACATTGTGTGATGTCACCCTCTTTTCAATGTAACCAAGAGCAAAACATACATAATGTTAAAGACATATGCAAGAATGTCAGAAAAAACAACAACAAAATAACATCCACTTAATGAAGTAAAGGGCTTTGTTTTATTTTTGTATACTATATACAATTTTTTATAGAAGTTTTTCAAAACCATTTGTAGAAAAAAAGATAGTAGTATTCTTTAACATCAATATTAAAAATCTTTAATTTTAAAATATATTTTAAAAATATTCATAAGAAAATATTATGTTGTAATTGGAATTTTCCTATACATTATGTACTTTTTTATATTAAGTGCAAACTTTAACATAACAATGACACTGTATGGACATAAGACTTTGGCCCTATATCATTCACCATATTCTAAGAGATCTTGGTCAAAGGGTACAAGTTGTAGTTACATAGGATGAATAAGTCTAGCTATCTACTATACCACATGATGACTAGAGTTAATAATACTGTACTGAATACTGGAAATTCCTAAGAGAGAAAATTTACACATTAGATAAGTGACTATATAAGGAGGTGGATGTGTTAATTGGTTTGACTCTATTAATTATTTCACTATATAAATGTATATTAAATAATCATGCACAATTTTTATTTAAAAATAAAAACTATTAGGTATTCTCCCCATCCCACCAAAAAAGAGAGCATTTCTATAGTGTCTTTTGGGGCTCAGACTTGGAGTGGAGAAGAGTGCTATGGGAAGTTATTAGAACACTGGTCTTCCTTCCTATTCACCATGTAAACTACAGCAGAATGCATGGCTCTAATCTTAGTGTCTATAATATAAACACAAAGTAATTTTCCATATGGTGGAGAAACTGCATTTATTCCTTTTTCAAAGTACAACACAATTTTGTTGAATTCTTTCGTTAGCAACAACATAGTGTCTTATGGAATTATTGCAACTTCTGAAAGTGCTAGTAACTGATTATATATAGGGAAACTTGCCAGGATCAAAATCAGCCTTTCCATATACCTTTTACAGCATGTCCACATAAGAAGAAAGTTAACTTCTAGCATCCATAGGCCAAGATCTCTGGACTGCAAGGCAGGTTCACCAGAGGTCTGGCTCTGGAAACAAAGTCAACATGACGTAAATTTTATCACTCAGCCTATAAAAAAATATGCAATAACCAGCCCACCTAGATCTTCCAAACTCCCTGTATAATCAGGAGAAAAAGTAAACATATTTCACAGTTGGCCTAAGAACCAACCCCATGTCTGTTGAAACATTCCACAGAGATGCCTAACTTGGAATAATGTCCTTGCCTTTGATGCTGTCAAGGTAGGTAAGTAAAACATGTGTGTGAAGAAAGTAGGTCAGTCAGGATGACAACACACTCACTCTAGTGAGGAGATACACTTACTAACTTAAATTTCTATTGAGCCTGCTACCGAAAGCCTTTCTCCCCAGATTAGTGTAAAACAGGTAACAAACACATTCAAAAATAGGTTACACTTCTATTCTAAGATAGTACCAGGATTTTAAGTGGGTGTTCCATGATTCAAATCACTCAGCCACCCACACACTTACCATAATTGTCTAAGATTCCATTTCCACACCGAATAGTGCCAGCACTTAGTTTTGGAAAGCTAAAATATCAAGACTCGATATAAAACATGTATCTGTTAATATAAATAACATATGCAAAAGTTCATATTTCAAGGCATTCTTAAAGTAAAAGACTATCTGCCCTTCCCTAAAAATGGGCTAAATGCCCCTGTTAATTCTTTTTTTAATAAAAGTTCAAATAAAAAAACCTTTACATGTCAATTTTTTGGATATGTAATACTTATATAATTGATTGCCATGTTTAACATTTTAAAATTACATGTACAGAAAAAGCTGTTCTTTAATGCCTTTTTAAGGTCTATCTTAGGTGTAGTTCTAGATTTCTGAAACCACCCAAAATGTCTGGGGTACAATCTCAAAGTATTGTGGGGTTTGGAGTTATGACTTGAGCTTTCCTATTCCCAAATTGCTCTACTTTCATTCATAAAAAACCTTAATCTCAATAAATCCTATCCTATAAATGTTGATTCAATTTTCCTGGGTAGTATAGATATGGAGCACTAACTATTCTTTTTGAAAGAATGACATTTAGATTTGGAATACTTGGAAACTTATAGGGACCAATCCTGGATAAGACAAATAGTCAGAAAATAATATCAATATTCATTCTCCTGTATCAACATTGGGTCTGAATTACTCCAAGTAACATACAATTCTTGGGCTCTCTTACAGGATCTATAATTTAAACCAAGCAAATCAAATGCCTTCTTTTCAAGGGTCCAATTTGGCATATTCTAACTAAAACCCTTTGTCCTTTTAAATTGTTTCTTTCATAGAAACCTATGGAAAGTCATATGGGCTCCACCTGAAAATGGATTGTATAATAATTTTTCCATGAAAAAAATTATGGACTTATAGTTAATAGGTCTAGGGGGAAAGGGCATTGTAAAAAATAGCAACCCACCCGCCTCCACACTAAAATGTTTTATTTACTTAAAGTAGAAACTTATTGATGATTCATCAATGATTTGTTATACTTTCACCATGGTAGATACATTTTGCAAAAAACTTCTTGGTTAAATGATAAATGGCAATCTAACTCATCAAAAATGAAGAAAAAGCAAGCATTTAAAAACCATATGTCTCTATTGCAAAAGACATCATCATACTAATGGATTCTAGCCCTACCTCTTCATTGATCTCAGAAACCTAAGTTAGCATTATTAAATATGTCTTAAAATGAACTGCACCTTTCCCAGACGGAGGGCAATATTATATATTTCAGTAATAACTGTTATTCCTGAAAACTGAAGAAAATCTCCTCTACACATACCTCTCCCTCCCTCCCTCTTTCTCTCCTTTCATCTCTCATTCTCGTAACACTCTAATGCACACACCTGCTATTACCCCTATATTCAGCCTAAATCATAGAAGATGCTCATAAAAAGTCTGTCGAGTGAGTATGCTCCTGCCCACACATGACTGTCACACATGTCCTCACCTCTTTGTATTTCTCTGCTTTCCATACCCATTAACAAATTCTAGCAAAATGTTACATGATTAAAATGAAGAAAGTATCTCACTTTCAATATACTTGTGGCACCATCTTGTGGAGAACCAATATTGCTACAATTTCAAGTTTAAATTCTAAGGTTCAAAAATGTCTGTGAAAACCCTTTTGAGGATAAATTTTAAATTTTTATTTTATTTACTTATTTATTTAAATTGAATTTATTGGGGAGACAATGGTTAATAAAATTATATAGATTTCAGGTGTACAATTCTATAATACATCATCTGTACACTATAATAACTATATATACTATAGTAACTATATTGTGTCTTCACCGCTCAAAGACAAATCTCCTTCCATCACCATTTATTCTCCTGTACTCTCTTATATTTCCTCCTACCCTTTCTCTCTGGTGATCACCATATGCTGTTATCTATAACATTTTGGTTTTGTTTTTGTTTTTGTTAATCCTCACCTGAGGATATTTTTTTCTATTGAACTTTAGAGAGAGAATGAAAGGGGGGGGAGGAGGACAGGGAGAGAGAGAAATATAAATGTGGGTGAGACACATGGACAGGTTGCCTCCTGCACATGCCCCAACTCAGGCAGGGGATCTAACCTGCAACCAAGGTATATGCCCTGGATGGGGAATAGAACCTGTGGTTTGTGGGCTGATATTTAAATCACTGAGAAAAGCCAGCTGGGGCAATGTATTTTTGGCTTATACCCTTCACCTTTTTCCTACCCCTCTGATACTTTTCAGTTTTTCCTCTGTATATATGAGTCTAGTTTTATTTTGTTTGTTATTTTGTTCATTAGATATCACATATAAGTAAAATCATATGGTACTTGTCTTCCTCTGATTGACTTATTTCATTTAGCATAATACTCTCCAGACTCACCTTCTTTTTTTACAGGTGAGTAGTATTCCATTGTGTAAATGTACCATAGCTTTTTATATCCACTCATCTATTGATGGACACTTGGACTACTTCCATATCTTGGCTATTGCAAATAATGCTGCAATGAGCATAAGGGTGTATATATTCTTTCAAATTAGTGTTTTGGGTTTCTTCAGATATATTTCCAGAAGTATAATCACTGGGTCATAAGGCAATCCTTTTTTTTTTGAGAGAACTCTATACTACTTTCCATCAATCTGCATTCTCATCATCAGTACATAAGGGTTCCCTTTTTCCACATCCTCACCAACACATACTGTTTGTTGATTTATTTATGATAGCCATTCTGATAGGGGTGAGGTGATATCGCATTGTGATTTTAATTTTCATTTCTCTGATGATTAAGTATCTTTTCATGTGTCTATTGGCCATCTGTATGTTCTCTTTGGAAAAGTGTCTATTCAGGTTCTTTGACCATTTTTTAATTGGATTGTTTTTGTTTGTGTGTTATTTAAATTTATTATTTATAGATTTTTGGATATAGCTCCTTATCAGATGTATCATTGATGAATATGTTCTCCCACTCAGTGGTTTGCCTTTTTATATTGTGGAAACCATGAGGTCCCATTTGTTTACATTGTCTTTTGTTTCCCTGGCCCAAGGAACTATATCAGAAAAAAACACTGCTACCAGAAATGTCTAAGATTTTACTGCCTATGTTTTCTACTATTATTTTTATGGTTTCAAGTCTAACATTTAAGTATTTAACCCATTTTGAGTTTATTCTTGTGTATGGTGTAAGAAGGTGGTCTAGTTTCATTATTTTGCACCTATCTGTCCAATTTTCACAATACCATTCACCAAATTGACTATCTTTACCCCATTGTATATTCTTGCTTTCTTTGTCAAATATCAATCTGGGCTTTCTATTCTGTTCTATTGATCTATATGTCTGTTTTTATGCCAATATCATGCTGTTTTGATTCCTATGTCTTTATAATATAGTTTAATACCAGGTAACATGAATCCTCCAACTCTGTTCTTTCTTAAGATTGCTGTGGCTATTGTATGATCTTTTGTGGATCCATATACATTTTTGGAATATTTTTCTAATTCTATGAAATATACCATTGGTATCTTGATAAGGATTGCACTGAATTTATAGATTGCTTTGGATAGTAGGGACATTTTAACGACATTATTTCTTCCTATCTATGAACACGGTACATGCTTCCCTTATTTCCATCTTTTTCCATTTCTTTCTTCAGTGTCATATAATTTTCTGAGTACAAGTGTTTTACATCTTTGGTTAAGTTTATTCCTAGGTATTTTTTGAAACAACTGTGAATGGAATTGTTTTATTAGTTTTGCTTTCTGATAGTTTATTGTTGATATATAAAATGTAATTAATTTCTGGATATTTTTTTTATTTTGTGTCCTGTTGCTTTATTGAATTTACTTATCAGTTCTGGTAATTCTTTGATAGGAACTTTATGGTTCCCAATGTATAGTATCATGTTATCTGTAAATAGTGAGAGTTTTACTTCTTCATTTCCAATTTGGATGCATTTTATTTCTTCTTCTTGTCTGACTGTTGTGGCTGGCACTTGCAGTACCACATTGAATAAAAGTGCTGAAAGTGGACATTCCTGTCTTGTTCCCATTCTTAAGGGAAACAGTTTTAGTTTTTGCTCACTGCATATAATATTGATCGTGGATTTCTCATATAGCCTTTATTATGTTGAGGTATGTTCCCTCTATCCCCACTTTGCTAAGAGTGATTATCACAAATGGGTGCTGGATTTTATCAAATGCTTTTTCTACATTTATATGATGAAGTGATTTTTATCCTTCATTTTGTTATGTGGTGTATCACATTTTTGATTTGTAGATATTATACCCAATTTTCATCCCTAAAATAAATCCCACTTGATCATGTTTAATGTAAAGCTGGAAACAGTTTGCTAACACTCTGCTGATGATTTTAGTATCTATGTTCATCAGGGATATTGGCCTATAATTTTCTTTCTTTGTGGTATCTTTATTTGGTTTTGAAATTAGGATAATGTTATAACACTAGCCTCATAAAATGAGTTTGGAAGTCTTCACTCCTCTTGAATTTTTGGAATAGTTTGAGGACAGGTGTTAGTTCTTTTCTGAATGTTTGGTAAATTCAAAAGTGCCATCTGGTTCAGCACCTTATTTTGTTGGGACTTTATTATTGTTGTTGTTGTTGTTGTTTCAATATTGTAATATCTCCATTCAGATTTTCTAATTCTTCCTAGTTATGTTTTAGAAGATTATATGTTTCTAGGAATTTATCCATTTCACCTGGAGTGTCCAATTTGTTAGGATATAGTTGTTTAAAATATTTTCTTAAAATCCTTAGTATTTCTTTTTGTCAGTTGTTACTTCTTTCATTTCTGATGTTATTTATTTGGGTTCTCTCTCTTTTTTTCTTGATCAGTTTAGTTAGAGGTTTATAAATTTTGTTTATCTACTCAAAGAAACTGCTCTTGGTTTCACTGATCTTTAATATTGGGTTTGCTTTTATTGTGTGTTTTGTTTTACTCTATTTCCTTTACTTTTGTGCTGATCTTTATTTTCTCCCTTCTATTCACTTTGGGCTTTGTTTGTTGATCTTTTTCTAGTTCCTTTAGGTGAAATGCTAAATTGTTTATTTGACATTTTTCTTATTTCTTGAGATAGGCCTGTAATGCTTCTTAGGACTGCTTTCACTGTGTCCCAGAGATTTGGGGTTATTGTGTTGTCATTTTCATTTGTTTCAAGGTATATTTTGATTCCTTCCTTATAGTCATTGTTAACCCATTCATTATTTAGTAGCATGTTGTTTAGGCTCCATATCTTTGTGTGTTTTTCAGTTTTTATCTTGTCATTGATTTCTAGTTTCATACCTTATGGTCAAAGAATATGCTTGATGTGATTTCAACTTTCTTAAATTTATCAAGATTTGTTTTGTGTCCTAACATGTGGTCTATTCTAGAAAATGTTCCCTGTTCACTTGAAAAGAATGTATATTGAGCTGCTTTGGGGTGAAATGCTCTGAAGATACCAATTAAATCCATTTGATCTACTGTGTCATTTAAGACCACTGTTTTCTTGTTGATTTTCTTTTTGAAGATCTGCTCCACCCTCCTTCTGCTGGAGCTCAGAGTGGGTGGCTGGGAATGAGATTTTGTGAGTTGGCCTTTTAAAATAGCTGCTGTGTCTCTTGCAGACTTTCGTCTTTCCCTGGTAGTCAGAATACCTGCTGATTTTCATGGTCAGATGTTATGGGGGCACCTATTCCTGGGTCTGGTACTCTGGGTGGGGAGCCCGGCTTGGGTTGAGAATTCATTCTTCAGGGGAACGTGTAGCCTTAGATATCCCTCCAAAATCTCAGCCAGTGCCCATGGGAGCAGGGCCAACCTTTACACATCAATGCCCTTCCTACCAGGCTCAATGTGACTTCTGTAAGCCCTTGGTTATAAGACTTACCATCAGCTAGTCTTCAGTTGGTTATTCAGATTGATTGCTATTTATTTTAGCTATAATTCCACTTTAGTACTGAGAAGAGGTGAGTGTAACATCTATCTACTCTGCTACCATTTTGGATCTGCCAAATTTTACATTTTAAAATTTGTGGGGGAAAATGGCCTGTGTATTTTAAAGTCCATACACATATTTTAATAGTCATAATATATATCACAATGTCCTAACCCTATTAGCAATTTCTTTACTGTAGAACAGGAATAAAAATAAGAGATCTTTAGAAAAGAGGAGGTAAAAACACATTTGAGGATCCTAGAAGCATCAAAAATAAACAGAATATGGCAACAAAGAAAAAAATACTACACACTATGCTCTGACAACCCATCTCCTAATCTTGTTTTTCATTTGCCCCTCCAAACTATTCACTCCACTTCCTTCTGCAAAATGCCCTGGTTTTATGAAATTTACCTTCTTCCTACTGCCTCCAAAGGGTCCTCAATTTTAAATCTACTCAAGGGCAGTTCAAAGTTCCTAAGGCCAAATAAAAGATGCTATTTCTCACACCAAGAGGCAGAGTCTGTTCTCCGTCACTGAAATTTGAACCGGTTTGTGACTAGCTCTGACCAAAAGAATGCAGTGGTTGCAGCTTCTGCTCTCGCTGTCTTGAAATGCTGCTCTGTGACCTCTGTGTAACAAGCCTTGTCTATACAACTCAAAGACAGGGTCTACTGGTGAGCATGATCCAACCTACATCAACACTAATTGCAGACACATGTCAAAGGCATCTTAGGCCATCCAACCCAGTCAGTGTGCTGGCTACCTGAGTAATAACTAGTGATTTCAGGATAACAAATGCCTATTTGAGAAAAGCTCCAATCTCTGACCCATAGAATCATGATTAAAACAAAACATCATAAAAAATTCTAATGATTCCTGCCTTCCTTCCAACTCCTTTTGTTTTTCTTTCTAATCCTTTCACTCAGTTTTAACTAACTCTCAAGTTAATTTAAGATTCTAAACATTCCCTTTAGTGCCTTTGAATCATGCTTCTCCAGTCTCTTTGCTTTACTAACTCCTGTTCTGTCTTAAAAGCTTAACCTTAAATGTGATTAGAAATTCTTTTGGGGTTAATTTAAGGTGAGCAAGAAAATGTGCATATTAGTTAGTATGCAGCTGGGAAAAACAGATATTAGGTAATAAGGAAATAGTCACGAATGCTTTTATTATTTTTCGAAAAATATATTGTAAAATTCATGAGAGGTAATGTAGAATTCAAGACAGATATTAGATTTTGAATCTTTGTGTGGCCTTAGGAAAGGCCTCCAAATTTCTCTAGTTCTGCTTTCTTATTTACAGTACAAGGAAAATTATATCTATCTTATTGGGCTGTGAGGACTAAAGTCACTATTCAGTAATTTCACATAACCTGTATCTCCAGTGCATCTCAAAATCAAGTACAGATGTATCTCTCTTACCAAATTCAGCAGAACCTTCATATTCTGAGCCTGATGTTTTATAGCTTTAATTAATTATTACTTGTGCCAAAAGTGTCAAAGGCAGGATCAGAGATTTCCCCCTAAGAAAGAATACCTTCCCATTATGAGGAAATGTGGATCCCAAGAGCCCCGGAACACAAGTAATCCTCCCAACCACAATCCTTGGGACAACATGATTCTCCACAACAGGTGCAAATGCTTCTTAAGGACATAAAGAGAAAAAAATACAAAGTTAGTATTTATTACTGTATTTGGTGATTTACCTGTTTCTTACTGGAAGGAAGAAGGTATCAGTGTATGATGTATTGCTGAATGATGTTTAGAGAAAGTCTCTAAACAGCAAAAGCTGGCCTCACCACATAAACAGGCTGCATCCGAGAGAGAAGAAAGGTCCTCTGTTTTCTGATTCAACTTCCATATCAGGTATGCTATCGGAGCAGTAAACTATAAGCACAAACTAAGCAATTGCTGTTCAGCCTAACATTTATCTGAAAGGCAATAACACCATAGTGAGGAATCAGGCCACAGAATTAGGCCGACTTATTCTAAATCCAGCTGTTATCTAACCTCTTTATTCCTCACCCACATTGTATGTCATAATAATAGTACCTTCCTCATAAATCCGTTATGAGGATTCTAATGAGGTAACCTCCTTTGCACAGTAACTGGCACAAGATGAGGCCCCATTCATTCATGTGACCGTAGCCTCTCAGTCCACCTTCACTGTTTTTATGCTACTGTAAAAGGTGCAAAGTTGCTTATAAAGCTCACAGTTAGGTATAAGGATTGGCTAATGGGGTTGGGGGGCTATGAACTCTATTTCTACAATATCATCCCTCTCTTTCCATGGGTCAGTGGATATATGAGCAGAAGATAAGAAACACAACAAGTCTGCCTTTCTCTTTTCTGACCATTTCCCCCAATTACAAATTTATTTAAGGTAGGAGCTCCTTTTCTGGGTATAACTCCTCCTCAATGTGTTAGATTGGTGTTCTCGTGATTTCTGAACAGGAACAACTTCATCATCTGAGAACCTGTTAGAAATGCAAGTTCTCAGGTTCTGCCCCAGACTTATTGAATCAGAAACTCTGGGCATGGAGCCCAGCAATCTGTTTTTCTAACATACTCTGCATTTCAACATACCTTTTCAGGTGATTCTGGCGTAAGCTAAAATTTGAGAACCACTGGGTTAAAATATCAGTCACTCACACACCAACTGCCTTACAGTTTTTAACTTCAGATTCACCTTAGAGAACAAAAGGATGAATTACTAGGACTGATTGAGAAATTTTACTGCAGTAGGTACCCAGGATAAAGAATAAGTCTCAGCCTTTGCCAGCAGAGGGAATGATGAGGGTCACTAGCCAACATACATAGAGAATAAATATGGTCAATTTTATCTTGACTTGGAAGTTGTATATGGGTCATAGAAAAATAACCTCTGGGCAGCCATGTGGTGAAAAAACACCTAGTCTGGGCTGTCTAAACTTGATGGTGAGGCTCCAGGTTGCCATAAACCAGCGTATAATAGAAAGAGAACTTAGGAAACTTCTGAATCCCAGCAGTTATTCCATGCTTTTTTATATGTATGTTTGGGCAACTGTGCTTTTCCTATGCCTCAGTTTCCACAGGACAAGGAAGACCTTTTCATTCTAGCTTCTTTCTACTTTGACAGAGGGATCTTCCCTTTTTTCTAAACATAATTCATTCCAATGATAAGAAATGATTTATAACTTATTCCTACAATCATTTGCTTTGATATCCCTTTGCCTGGAATGTTGTTTTTTCTTGAATAACTCAAAAGTAACTTTTGAATATTAACCTTAAATAACACCCATAGGAAGTCTTTCCTGACCTATATAAAGTTAACTGTTCCTTTCTCTGTTCCATACTAGCTTATCTATCGATCAATTATTGTTCTTAGCATATTATAAATTTAATTAGATATATAGGTTCTCTTGACACTTATTTTAAAAAAAGGAGATTGTGTTTTCGTAATAATATCTTTAAAGTAGACATAATTTTTAAAAAGCCAAACCCCAAATTTTTGCTCATTGTAATCTCTGATAATGCTATTAGAAGACTGGACATTTTTAGTGGTCACCTTTATTATGACTTTTTTTTAACTGAAAATTGTATTGAGGTAATTATAAATTGACATGCAGTTGTATATATACAGAGAATTCCACTGGACACTTTATCCAGCTTCAGTTGATGGCAACATTCTGTAAAACTGCAGAAAAATATCAGAATCAGGATGTTGATATGAATACAAACTACCAAACTTCTTCAGATTTGTCCAGTTGTGTTTTTTTTATTTTTTCCTCTTTTTTTTCTATCTTCTTGAGGTATGGATGTATTTATTAAAGATCTTTTATCTTTTTTTTCCAAGATAAAATAATTAAATTTAATTTGGATATACATACATAATAAACTTCTAAGTATACTGGAAGAATTGCCAGTGTTTAGGTGTTGGTCACTAATTCAGAAAAATGGCTCAAGTCTCAATCATCATTAGGAGGTTTACAGACAAAAGGAAAATGAGGCATTTATGACATTCTATTTTTTTAAAATTCTCTTTATTATTGAAAGTATTACAGATGTCCCCTCTTTTTTTCTAGAGACCCCTTCTAGCCTGCACCCATCATCCACCCCAGGCCTTTACCACCCTATTATCTGTGTGCATGGGTTATGCATATATACATATATGCATATAAGTTCTTTGGTTATTCTCTTCCATCCACCCACCCCCACACCTTCCCTCTGAGATTCATCAGTCTGTTCCATGCTTCTGTGTCTCTGGATCTATTTAATTCATCAGTTTATTTTGCTTTTTAGATTCCACATATGAGTGAGATCATGGGATAACTGTCTTTCTCTTGCTGGCTTATTTCACTCAGCATAATACTCTCCAGATTCCTCCATGCTGCCTTAAAGGGTAAGAGAGCCTTCGTTTTTACTGCTGCATAGTATTCCACGGTGCAAATGCATCATAGTTTTTAAAATAAGCACTTAGTGCTATACATTCTTCACTTAGTTCTATCCCAATTTTATTCAGCATCTTCCATGCTCACTAAGCCCACAAAAAATCAGGAGACTGCCTTAGGTCCATCCCACCCTTGTTAGGGGCTGGGAACACCAGGGTCTTACTGAATTTGTATATCTTTTGAGGAATAGAAGCATGCAACTACTTTATCTAAAGCCACCTGTGGTTTCTGTTATTTCCACCCACTCCTTGAGACTGGATGGGAAAGGAACAGGGATCTTTCACCTACAGGCTAAGTTATCTAAGATATCTTTGCTTCCCCTTTGATTCTCTTTTTGGTGCCCAGAATATTCTTACAATATTTGGTTGGAGACATTGCTGGGAAAGGGATCTTGCTGCTACTTATCATTAATCTTTCTCTCAGGAAAAAAAATTATATATTCGCTCCCTTCCCCCCCCCCTCTCTCTCTCACACACACACACGCACACACACACACACACACACACACAGAATGGTTTTGGGTACAATCTGAGAATCCTCTTGTTCCAGAAGCTGAGATCTCAAGTTTCTGTAAGCACCATAACTTGTAAGTATACTGGAAGAATTGCCAGTGGTTAGTCGTCACTAATTCAGAAAAAAATGGCTCAAGTCTCAATCACTCCTACCCCTGCCCTGCAAAGCCCAACAATATAATAATGCTGACAAAGAGGAGGGAAAGTCACCTCTAAAATTAACAGTTATGGGAAATATTATCTCTAATATTGCATCTTCTGTCCTTTGGGGAGAAAATAGGTTTTTATTTTCCTCCCTCTATTAATTGGCTAGGGCTGTTGTAACAAAGTACCCCAAACTGGGTGGCTTAACAATATACATTAATCATTTCACAGTTCTGGAGTTTAAAAGGCTGATAGCAAGCTGTTGCAGGGTTGGCTCCTTCTGAGGACTTGGAGGGGAAAATCATTTCTAGGCCTCTTTTGTTGGTTTGCAGATGGCCCCTTGTTCCTGTTTCTGTTCATATCAACTTCCCTCTGTGTGTGTCTGTCTCTATAAATTCCTATAAATTTTCCCCTTTTATAAGGACATCTATCACATTGGATTAGGGTCAACTTAATCCTAATTGACTCATTTTAAATTATTTTCCTCTGCAAAAACTCTATTTCTATGTAAGGTTACATTAAAAAAGACTGAGGAGAGGAGCCAAGATGGCGGCATAGGTAAACACCTACACTGCTGCCTCATACAACAATTTCAAAACTACAACTAAAAGACAGAACGGACATCATCCAGAACCAGAGGAAAGCTGGCTGAGTGGAAGTTCTACAGCTAGAAGGAAAGAGAGGGGCTCACAGAGACTCAGAGGAACTGCAAAAAGCTGAGGTACGGAGACGCGCGCGCTGAGAGAGCGGGTGCCCGAGTACCTGGCTGGCTTTCTCTGACGGGAGGGAAATGGAGACCCCCAATGGAATTAAACACCTTATCCTACGACACTAACCCCCAGATTCAGCTGAATCTCATACGGGGGGAGTTTGGACTGTGAAAAGGGAGAAGTGCACGGAAATTTAAGGGAGTCGCAAAAGATAGGAGGGTCTGGTCCCGGTCACGCACGCGCACCCACAGGGCGCCGGCACCACACGGAGGACCGATTGCTAATTGTGCTGCTGGCTTTTGCTACTGGGCGGGAGACAGACCCTCCCAACTGCGCCACTTCTGAGTCCACTGGGCCCCTGTTTCGGGCGAAACCCTGGAGACCTAGACTCCTGTGGTCCTGGTGCGCAGGGGAGCAGGGGAGCTGGAAAGGCAGCGGTCTAGAGGCACTGCGGGCGCACGCACAAGGACCGCTCCAGCGATTCCCAGTCACGTGAGACTCCGGGGCCGTGGAGGGCGGGGCCAACTGGAAGGCAAGGCGGTCCCTTAAGCCCTGAGACTCCACCCATCCCAAGCTCAACAGAGGCTTCTGTGGTCTTGCAAGTAAAAAAGTTTCCCCGACATAGTGAAAATGCCAAGACAAGGGAAGGGATCAAAAACAAAAGAAATGGAGGAAAAAAAAC
>PVJN01049508.1:0-15163 GCA_004026805.1 Lasiurus borealis
ATAAGTCCTCTTTGGCATCTTCTTCCAGAAAAGCCCTGTCTCGTCACAGTTGAAGACTTGCTGGGGGATATATCTTTTGGCTTCTATCAGTTCAGAAAACGTTTTGAGGTAATCCTCAGCTGCCTTCACATCCGAACTTGCTGCCTCACCATGCCTGACGATGGAGTGAATGACGGACCTTTTCCTGAAGTTTTCAAACCAGCTTCTACTGGCTTTAAATGAGCCTTTTGATGCTTCATCCATGGAAGTGCTCGGGGTCTGCTCCAGCAAATCACCGTAAATCGCTTGCACCTTCTTGCATATGATGCCCTGTGTTAATGTATCTCCTTTAAGCTGCTTCTCCGTCACCCACACCCTCACTAGATTCTCCATCTTTTCATGGAGACAGCTTAGAAATTATTGTAACGCCCTTAGCTGGCGTTATACCCTTTATCGACTCCTTCTGTTTAAGCACAGTGCATAGCGTTGAAGTACTATTGCCTCGCCAAGTCAGCCACTCGCATACCTTGCTCATATTTTTCTATGATTTCACGCTTTAATTCAATAGACATCATCCTCTTCTGAGCACTGACCTTTCCACTTGCTTTCTTTGGACCCATGGTTATAAAAAGAAATGTGATAAAGTATGTAAATGTACAAAAGATGTTTTGACAATGAGGTAAACAAGCACACTGACTGAGGCGTGGGAAACTATGAGACGCTCGAGTGTCAGTAAACTGGTGGGTCGTGTGCAGCCAGCCGATCCGCAAGATTACTCATATCTCAAATGTTGCTCATATTTCAAAGCAAAAAATCACTCCCTTGTCTACTCGTATCTCAAAAATCTCGTATGTTAGGGCACTCGTATCTTGAGGTATTACTGTGCATCTAAAAAATTTTTACTTTAGAAAATTAATTTTCATTTGTAATGCTAACAACAAGACACCCATGAAAAACACACATGGTGTCAAAATAAGCCAAAGGAAAATCGTTTGGGCAAAAATAAAAAGGACTCCGAGTCAATTTTATAGAAAAGATTCTTTTGTTAACTTTTGGTCAAGAATATGTCTATATACTTTCAGAAAACAACTCCAAGACCAAGTGGACTCCTGCAACAGAGAGGAATTTACCGGTCTGTTCCAACTAGAAGACAAGAGGAGAAACAGTCCAGAGATGGAAGACTCTGATGAAGCCTTGCCATGCTAGCAGTCAGCAGCTGTGCATCGCTATAGGATGCCCAGGACCAAACCAGAGAGGGTCGGACCTGCATTGCCACCATTTGTCCACCATCCAGATACTATTACTGATGTGTACACATAAGGAACTGTTTGACATTGAAACTGGGACTCAGAACTGTTGGACATTGAAATTGGGCTCAAACATTTTTTGTTCTTATAGGTTTATTTCTAGTCTGCAGAGGCAAAATTTTTTAAAGAAAATAATCTGCTGGGGGAAACAGATACAGAGGCAAAGGAGCATTGAACAGACTGTCATACTGCAGCTGGAAGGCAGGGGAAGTTGGGGGGCTGGATTGTAAGAGATCAACCGAAGGACTTGTATGCATGTATATAAGCATAAACAATGGATACAAGACACTGGGGGGAGGAGGGAGAAGGGTAAGTGAGGACATGTACTGAGGGTGGTAGGGAAGGCTGGGGGGAGGTCAATAGGGGAGGGAAAAAAAGGCTACATATGTAGTACTATTTGTAATACTTTAAACAATTAAAAAAAAGTATAATACATGTGAGTCGAGTGAAGGTGATCATCTTGCCCAAAGGCATTTGAAGAGTAAGACATGGGGACAGACACAGTTTCTTTATCTGGAGCTGCACAATGTTCAGTGTGTGCTCTCAGTGTCCATTACTTCAGTGGTCCCTCATTTGATGAAAATGTTGAGGTTTCCCCCCATCATCCTGGTGGTAGGGGCTTGCCTGAGTGGTGTCTGCCACTGGGAGCCTACCCACTGTTACCTGAATTCGTTCACTTTCCCCTCTTCTCCACAAAAGCAGACCCTGTGATTTTGCCAGGTTTGACAACCATACACCCACGTTGACAGCCCTCAAGGGTTCCCAGACAAAAGCCAAACAAAGTCAAAGTTGGCAGTATTCCCCCCCCCCCACACACACACACAGGGTGGCTCCCTTTAAAATTTAAGCTCAGTATGTTACCTTTCTAAAAAACTTTTTAATTTTATTGTTGACAGCATTACAGGTGTCTCCCATTTTCTCCCTCCACTAATCCCCCTCCCCCAGGCCTTCCCCATGCTGTTCTGTGTCCAGGGATTATGCATATATGCATATATATTCTTTGGCTAATCTCCTGTCTCTCCCTTCTCCACCTGCTACTGAGATCTGTTATTCTGTTTCATGTACCCTTACCTCTAGATCTATTTTGTTCATCATTTTATTTTATTCTTCAGATTACACATGTAAATGAGGTCATGTGATATTTGTCCTTTTTCTTTTTTCTTTTCTTAAATCCACAATGTATTCTAAAGTAAAAAGAAAGGTGATCACTCTAGTGATTAAATTTCAGAAGGATCACCTTTAAGCAGGGCTGTAAATGCTGCTGCTGGAAGGCCAGAGTATTTAAAGAATGTGATCAGGAATTCTTCTTTCTAAGCCCTTTATTTCATTAGCATGGTGCTAGGGCATTTGTCACGAGAAGGGCATTTCACAGCTATCAAGTCAAGTGCAACAAACTAGTGAGCAACAGCCTGCCATAGAAGTGAGCTTGTTTTCAATAATGAATAGTTACTAGTAGGGAAGGCTGTCTGTCAGTCACCACGCAAGCTTCTTGTTGCTTTTCTTCACTTTGGGAGAAAATAGCTGGGTTAGGGTTTGAAAGGTGCTTCTGGGACCAATAGTTAGGAATTATTTAGTTGCTAAAGTTGCTTCTTGGTAAGTGCTAGCACCAATTCTTTCAGGCTGTGTTTCCTTTAGGGAAATACAGGAAAACCCAGGGCCATGTTCTCCCCTCTACCCACAGTATCTTTCCAAATCAGAATCTTCTAATATTTGTGGGAAAATCTGGAAGGCTCAAAATATCAGAGAGAGCAAATTCTCGGTGCTTGGAGTCTTCTCCCTCTCCTTGAATTTGGAATTTTGGGCATTTAATCTGGGGAGTTAGATGCAAAAATGGCATGGTAGACAGACTGGAAGGTGGGCCTTATGAGTCTGACCCTAGTGTTTATGTCTTTGTTTCATCCCTTTCCCTTGACTGTGGGTGGGTCCTGCGACTTGAAATCAACTGATAGACCATAGCAAAGATGATGATCCCATGACTCTATTTTGTTAAATAGACTCTGTCTTCCTAGTAGACTCACTCTGTCTCCTGCTGGCTTTAGAAGAAGCCAGCTACCATGTTGTAACTGCCTATAGAGGAGTCCTTGAGATAGGGAACTGTGGTGGCCGGAAGGAATGGAGGGCAGCCTCCTGCTGGCAGCCAGTAAGAAATCTGAAGCTCTCAGTCCTACAACCACAAGAAAGAAAATTTTCCAATAACCTGAGTGATCTTGGAAGCAGAGTCTTCCCATCAGGCTTGCAGCTGAGAACACAGCCTGACCATCAACCTTGATTGCAGCCTGTGAGAATCTGAGCAAGGCACCCAATTATACTATGCCCAGATCCCTATGCCCAGCCACTGGGAGATTACAAATGCATGTTGTTTTAAGCTGTTAACTTTGTGGTAAGTTGTTATGTAGCAATAGATAACTCCTACCAGGGATCTGTGGAATGAACAAATAAAAAAAGCACTGTCACAGGGGTGGTGTATAGTTACTGAAGAAGGCAAGCTACATAAGCCCTTTTGGAAAAACACTTTGCATTAAAGGAAGAGCAACTATTTGGACTTCTTAGCCAGTCTGGGGAGAGCAGTGGATCTGTTACATCCTGAAAAGATGCTCCTGTGAAAGAGTAACCCTGACAAAAGGTGTGGTAAGTGGGTGATCATGTGGGACTGTGCTGGCCCATCTGATGCACAGGAGGCCACTGTGGCTGAGAACAGAGTGGTTCAGGGAGGTCAGGGGTGCCAGTGAAGCCAGCAAAGGGAATTTGGCTCTGATTGAGTGGCATGGGAAGCTGTTCAAGGGTTTGAGGGTGTAGGGGGATGACCTGACCTGACATATTCTAAATCATCTGCGCTTGCAGTCCTTATCCACGAGTTGTTTAGGAGAAGGTGGATGCTGGGTGGCAGAGACTTTGATTCACTTCTGTATTCCTCACACTACTTAGCATGGGTCCAACATTTAGCTGCCCAGCAACTGTTTGAATGTATAACCACCATTACAGCTGTGAGACTTTTTAACATTCTGAAGAGTTTAAGTTCTAAGCATTATCCAGTTGTTTGACTGGTCTATTGGAGCCATTGACATGCTTAATGAAATTAAAGGTAAAGCTATGTTGATGAGAAGGACATTTCTGGATTTTTAATTTTCCAAAGTTCATGGGGATGAAAAAGAATGGGCAGATGTTACTTCAAGTGGCAAGGGGAACCCCTGTTTTTTGTCTGGTGATATTAAAGAGAATGGGATGGAATAAGACCTTTTCTGCTTCCCCATGTGCACTCACTTGTGTGTATGTGTGTTTGTATATGTGATTCTGAGGGACTTTGTCCATAGTGCCTGCTACTTAAACTATCATTGGTCTATTCATCAAGTTTAACTTGTGACTTCCATTCTGTTGTTAGTTTGAATGCTTCATTTGTCCCCACCCCTCCCCACCCCACAAGCCCACCCCCTCCTTCCACAAATGTCAGAATCCCAGAGGAATTTCTAGGACCAATAATACCATTGAAATGTATGGCCAGTTGGTTAGTTAAGATATGTGTGATGATTAATTTACGTGACAACTTGACTAGACTACAGTAGCCAGTTATTCAGTCAAACAGCAGTCTAAATGTTATTGTGAAAGTATTTTTTAGATCCAATTAAGTTATTAGATTTTGAGCAAAGCAGATTATGCTCCATAATGTCAGTTGGCCTTATCCAATCAGTTGAAGACCTTAAGAAAAAAGAAGTCCTCCAGGCTGACCTCTGACTCAAGCCTGCATATAACTTCCTGCCATATTTTCCAGTCTGCCAGGCTGCTCTGCAGATTTTAGACTTACCAGCCCCCACCATCCTGGGAGCCAATTTTATTTTAAAAAAGTATTTTTTAAATTGATTTCAGAAAGAAAGGAGAAGGAGAGAGAGATAGAAAAACATCAATGATGAGAGAGAATCATTGATTGGCTGCCTCCCACACATACCCTATTGGGGAGCAAACCCACAACCCGGGCATGTGCCCTTGACTGGAATTGAACAAGAGACCCTTCAGTCCACAGGCCAATACTCTATCCACTGAACCAAATTGGCTAGGGCCTGGGAGCCAATTTAAAAAAATAAGTCTCTCATTTTCTCCCTGGCTCCCCTTCCTCCTCTTCCTCCTCTTCCTGCTCCTCTTCCTCCTCCTCCTCCTTTTCTTCCTTCTCCTCTCCCTTTCCCTCTCCACATATATATGAATGTGGTGGGCAAAAGTAGATTTACAGTTGTGAGTACATGAAACACAAAGTTTATTCTCATATTATTTTCCATATGAACTACTTTGTCCCATCCTGTACACACACACATCCTGTTGATTCTATTTCAGTGTGAAAATTCTGAGTCTAGAAGTCTGTCTACTTCTCCCATCTCTCTGAAAGGTGGCCCAGGTCTCTTCACCCTCTTACTGTTGAGTTGGTGTGAGGCATGCTATGTGTCTCCTATATGAGGAGGCCTTGTCTGAATGAGATTAGGTTGAGATGTACTACTCCAAACAGGTTTTTGTGTTGCCAGATTCATGAGCAAGATGCTAAAACTCAAGGTAACAGTATAGCTGGCACCAGGGCCCTGAGCACTAAACAGTACCAGCCTTCCCACCCTCCGTCTTTGCCCCGGATCCTGGAGGGTGCAGACCTTTGGAAAATCAGGATCCTGTTCTTTCTTCTGGCATGAACTGTCCCCAGAATCCCGTCTTTCTGCTCCCTTTCCTTCATTAAAGTATCTTGATTCAGAGAGTTCTGTTCAAAGCCAAGGACACACAGACGTGGGTGCTTTGCAGCCTCAGCATTTGTCCCAGTGGAGAGCACGTGGGTGAAAAGGGTCTCTGATTGTTGGGTTTATGTGAAGAGCATGTTTAAGTGCCCTGGCTCCCTTTATTTCCCAGGATCCAATAGGGATAAAAAGATATCCTGGGGCAGTCACACACAGTCACTCCCCTCCCTGTGAGCTCAGACTTACTGGTGATAACAGGAGAGTATGGTCGGCCCAGGCAGTGCTGGAAGCTGTGATGTCAGGTTCTGGACTGAGAACAGGGTGATTTCCTGTCTGTGCTCTGGGTTGAGTTCAATGCATTGTTCCCAAAAGGGTCCAGCTCATTAGGAAGGTTATTGAGACCAGGGAGGCATTCTATACTCCAGGAAAGCTGTCCTCACAGCAGCAGGAATCTTGTCCCCATGTTCCATCAGGACCCACTGACTTCTATGTCTAGTGATCATCACTTGTTGGGTTTTGGTGACAGCAAGAATGGTGCCAGCCTGAGTAGAAATCCTGCTATTTGTTCTTTTGGGAAAACGCATAACCTAAATGGTGAGACCCAGTAGATTCTGCCTGAGAGAAGGACCCTGAGCTGCTCCACACTGTCTCACCAGCAGCTCTCTCTTTCTATTGGCAAATGGATTGGCCAGCTGTAGGACCCAGTTGGATTCTTGAAGGTTGGAAAAGTTCTTTCACTTCTCCAGGCTGCATTGTCCCATCAGAACCCTCATTGTGACATCACTGGGAAAGCCAGAAAGTCAGGTGACAACCTTTTGAATGAATCCTCCTCTTGCTCCTCCCCGGATCCCCTGAGATCATCTTCTCCGAGTTCCTGCGGCCCAAGGAGAAATGCTCCTGAGCCTGAGAAATAAGGCATGGCTGCAACCACTCCGGTGAGTCACCGAGCCACACTAAGATCCAAGCAACCAGTGGGTGACTGCTGGTGAGAAATAAACACACTATTCTTCTAGAAGTGCAGGAGTGATTTTCTTTCATTGATCAAAATGGATCGACCTATTTGATAAGCTAAACAATGATACATCTTCCAGGAAGACATTGCTTTATAAAGTTGACTCAGCTGCTCAGTGGCTTCAGTGCAGGCGTGGTGCTGAGGACAGAGGGAGAGCGGCTCTCTGAGCAGCCATCACAGCTTAGCCATCTGAGAATCAACTGCCTTCTCAGTTATACTAGGGTATCACTTGTCTGAGATGGAGAGAGACAGAGAGAGTGGAGGAGGCAGAAAGAGGAGTTGGGCAGACAGATTTAATGCAGAAATGGAGAGGAGTCCATTGGGAAGTGTGGGGATGAAGACTTGTTTGTTCTCATAGCTGTAATCCAAGCAGAAGTCCCTCCACTTCTATTCCTTTGCCCTCACAACCAGCCAGGGAAGACCCCTGCAACAAGTGCACAGATGTTCTCACGAAGTGCTTTGCAGAGAGAAACAGGATTTCCTTCTGTCCTTGGTGCTTTTTCATTCTTAAATCCCAGCCCTTTCAAGTGAGCTTCTCAGGACATCCGTGGGACCTACCAGTAGCTGTTTTTTTGCATCAAGAACTAGGCCCTCTCCATCTTCATAAGCTGAGAGCCAAATGTGCTTTTCCTGTCACTATAAACTACAACAGATGAACAGGTAATGGGAGTCTGGGCCTGAGTTCTAGGCCCTGTGCCCCCATAGCCTCAGTGGCCCTGACCTTTTCACACAGCCTTCACATGGAATGTGAACCATGTTGTCCCAGTATGTAGGGCTCTTAGCTTCTGCCACGTGCCTCCCTGAAGTCGCTGGCTGCTCTCAGTGGATGCCTCTAGCTACCCAGATGCCCCAGTACAAGATACTCTTCTGACTTTTCCTTTCTCTCTCTCCCTTCTCCTGCTCCTTCCCCCACCCTCTCTTCATCTTTTGGAGCTCAAACAAATTCTCCCTTCTAAGGGTAATTATTGCAGATCCTTAATTTGTAAACCATTTGTTTCCAACATGAATATTATAATCAGGCTTTGGGGGAATATAAAATGAGATTCCACTATTTATGTATTAAGAATAAAATATTCACCCTGGCCAGGTGGCTCAGTTGGCTGGCCCATACACCAAAAAGATTATGGGTTCAATTCCTGGTTAGGGCACATACTAGGATGCAGTTTTGATCCCCATTTGGGATGTGAACAAGAGGCAACTGATCAATGTTTCTCTCTCTCTCTTCCTTCCACCTTCTTCTCTCTCTAAGATCAATTGAAAGAAAAAAGAATAAAATGTTTTTCTATTCCTTCCTCCATTTCACATTTGGTAAATGGACCTGCTTGTTACACAAAGAAAATGGGCCGTGCAGGTGAGTGGTTATCTCCACAGTAAACGAGGAAAGGGGAGGAGTGGAGAGCAGCTCTCTTCTGTGTCTGTCTGCACAATAATATAGGGACACATTGTCTCCCTGACCTGGAGGGGGAAATCTTGACATAAACGCTACAGTTGCAGTCCATTAAGTAGTGAACTGTACGTTCTTCCCTGTTTTATGCACTAGCAGACAGGTTTATCCATGAACAGACTGGGGGTGGGAAGTGTGCAATGCCAAAACCCTTGCTGAGAGAAAGATCATGGCTTGATTCACTCTCACTGCTGTGTGTGTGTGTACGCACAGGGTGTGATCGGCGTGTCTTTAGGGCTTTCTAATTTCTGCCAGCCTGTTTGCCGCTTCTCCGTAAAGGAGGCTGGGTTCTCTGGTTGTCAGCTACAGCAGACCGAGAGAAACCGAACATATTTCAAAGCAAATCCCAGGGACTTTTCAGCATGCTCTGAATCCCCAGTTTCCAGGGTTTGGGTCAAGAGGTTTTGAAGCACCTAGGAAATGTGCAGGTATTCGAGGCTGCACTACTGGAGACAGACCAGCACAAATAAAAGAGGCTCTGTCCTTGCTCATGCATAGCTCCCTCCTCACTCAGTTCCCAGAAAATGAGGCCTCCCAGGAGAAAGAGTGCTGCTCTCCCACTCTCCCTTCCCGCGCCCTCCATTCCCCCCATCTCATATACTCCTTTGGATTGCCTACCTCATAGAAAGGGTTTGGACTCAAGTGTCTGAAAACCCTTGAACTCAATTTGGGGGGACAACCTATAAAAGGCAACTTTATTTAATATGCTTTTATTTTATTGTCATCATATTTCCTTACATCTGCCTTCATAGTGCCTTGATTTATATTACAGACCTGAGACAAAGCCCACACCCTTCTCCTAGCTACATCCTGCCAATCACTGTAGAGCCCATTCTGTGTCAAAGACCCACATCTTGTGGTCTCAGAGTCCTCTAACCAATCCAGTGTTGGATGCAGCGGGAACATGGGAGTTAGCCCAGGATCTACCTGAGAGGCAGCATCTCAAGGGAAGTGACATTAAATGACAGGCAGAGCACCTTGTTCTTGTGGGGTCAAGCAGGGAGAGATTTCAGGTCTGAGATAATGAGGTAGAAAACAAACACTCGAGAAACATATCAAAGCAGAAGCTTGGAAATGGAGCCTTAGGACCTCTCTAGGCCACAATTGGGCAGTTGAGTATCAGGAATGTGCTGAACAAACAAGATCATCCCAGCCTCACTCAAAGGGGTTACTCCTCAGGGGATGTAAGGCCAGGAGTGTGTGTGTGGAGGGGGGGGGGGGGGGGGGGGGGGGGGGGGGGGGGGGGGAGGGGGGAGGGGAAGGGAGGAAGGGTAGGTGGTGGCAAATATGCCTGTATGTTGTAGCCCTAACCCCCGAATGTGATGGTATTAAGAGATGGGGTATTTGGGAGGCAATTAATGTTAAATGAGGTCATGAGGATAGTGGGTGGGGCTGTAATCTGACAGAGCTGCTATGCTCCTTGGTCTGCATAATGAGCACATGGTGAGATTCAGGAAGATCCTCAGCAGGAACTGAATCTGCTGGCACCTTGATCTCGGACTTCCCAACCTCCAGACCTGTGAGAAATAAATTTCTGTTGTTTAAACCACCCAGTCTGTGGTGGTTATTTTGGCAGCCTGAGCTGACTAAGGCAATCCCGAAAGGTCATGAGATAGCACACCATTTACCAGGTACCAAGGAGATTCCAAATGCTTTCCACAATCAACTCTGTTCTCACCGTTGTATCCTCACAAACCCACGAGGTAAGAACTTCTTCCATCTCACTGCAGCGATGAAAACATGGCAAAAACAGGTCAGGAAATATGTCCCAAATTCACCTGGCTGATGCATGCAGCCAAGCTATCTGACTCTAGAACCTGGGTAATTAACCCTGGGATTGCAATGGTAGGAGCGTTAGTCAAGGATTGGACACTTTGGGATTCCTATGACTAGTGGTCTGAGGCTGCTGCCACCCCACCCTCTATGGGACCCTAATTTCAGGGCAGAGTGGGCAGAAAAAAGAAAATGTTGGAGGAGCTACTGGTCTGGGGGACAGGGAAGGTACAGAAAGGTCAGGCCTCCCGTTGATCCATTCTTCTCTTTTGTGTCCTTCTTGTCCTTTGTCCCTTCTTTCTGAGCCCAGGAAAGCTCTCCCGTCATTTCTATGGATGGACAGGGTGGAACCTGTTACTCCACTGAGTTGCAGAACCAGGGACTCCCAGGGCCTGTACCCAGCCCTGTGGCATTCCGAGGGTTCTCTTGCTAAGCACAGTGGGCAAAAATTCAACATTCCCCACCTGTTTCTCAGGAAGATGGTATTTCACTGCCGCCCATGGGTGCCCAAGGGGAGGATGAGTGGGTACCATTAACAGAGGCCACATGTGGTGACCCATTGCTCCGTGTGAGTGATGGCACAAACAACACGATGCTCTCAGTTCCTCTAAGAATAAAAGTAATAGTTCAAAAGGAAGAGTCCAGAAGAAGCATATAGACAATATGAGAACATCATCGGTACCAAACAGACTCTCTAAGAGGCTTAATCTGGCATTTATTGAAACAAGCATTTGCAGGCACCACCTTTTCTGGGCAGAGAAGAGGCAGAGGAGGGGAAGGAAAGCCCCAGAACTCCCTGTCTCAGCTCTAATGGAGAGGTGCTGAGGGAGCTCAGTTGGTGGACAGAAGCTTCTTTCAGTATTAGTTTTCTACTTTGCTGTTTTCCCAATATTTGACTTTTATTTGGGATTTAAAACTTTTTTTCCATTAAGAATGTTGTGATGCACATCTTTAAATCACAGCTTGTTATTAAAATGTCTACTTTATCAAGATTGAAAATGCCATTCCAAAAAGCCATCATGATGATATGTTGCCATATATATATATATATATATATATATATATATATATATCTTTATTTTATTCACTTAGTTAAGCCACAAAGCAGTAGTGGCCACAATGATAACAGTATCTGTACTGTAGGAAGTAAATGATGACATATCAGGCACTGTGTCAAACATTTTAGATGCATCATTTCAGTTAAGCCTCCAGATAGCCATATGAGTTGGGTACTTTTCTTATCCTTTTCTCACAAATAAGGAAACATAGGGATGGAGGGACAGGGTAACTTGTCCAAAGTAGTTGGTGGGCACATAAGAAATCAGAGAGAGCATATTTAGTAATGTAGCTGTCCTGGCTGGAACAGCATATGCCCTACTTCCTCTGTGTGGCTTAAGGATTGGGGTCACTGAACTACCAATTAGAGATCAGCCTAATTCTAATTGTTAGATCTGTGTCTCTTTTAATTCTTTAATTTCCTCCATTTCTCTTTTCTCACTTCTAATTGCAATAGAAATACCAGCCAATCACTCCCTATTATGACTGAATTATGCAACCCTCCCACCCCAATATGTTGAAGTCCTAATCCCAAATACCTCAGACTGTTACTGACTACATTGAAAATGTAGTGCCAAGTTCCTGTTTCTACTTGAAAACCATCCATTTGACTCTCACATAGAGAGTGGCCTTTAAAAAGGTAATTAAGTTTAAACGAGGTCATTAGTATGAGGCACTAATCCACCCTAATGGCTGGTGTCCTTATAAGAAGAGAAAATTTGGACTCAGAGAGAATGTATGAGGACATAAGGCAAGGAGAGGGGCCTCAGGAGAAACGAACCCTGCTAACCACTTGATCTTGGACTTCTGGCCTCCAGAACTATGAGTAAATAAATTTTTGTTGATTGAAACCATCCAGTCTGTGATATTTTGTTGCAGAAGTCAGAACTGACTAATAAACTCCCAAAGTGTCAATAGTTGAACATGACTTGGTCCCAGTCCAGTGAGAGAGACAGGCAAGTTAGCAACTACTGCAGTGTTTGATGAATGCTCTGAGCGAGCAATCTACAGAGAGTGGTGGAAAACCAGCGGGCAGGAGAGGATACAAGAGGGAGAAGGTGAAGAGCAGTTGAGGGGTAATCAGGAAGAAGACAGGTTTATCTGGCAAACAAGAGAGAAGGCACTCCAGGGAGAGAGCAGCAAGGACAAAGAAAAGTGGAATTTCAGGAATCTCAGTTATAGGTCCTTGACAATCCCAGATTTAACATTCACACTTTTGGCAGTACTTGAGCAAACAGGCATTTCCTTAGCATGTGCTAATCTGTAATTTTGCAAAGGAACAAAGGTGAATATGAGGGAGAGTGTGGGAGCATCTTCCCTTCCCTGTTAAGCAAGCTTCAGCACTGCAATGACTCATGCAACACAAACATGATTTCAGTCTCATAAAGACTCTTTGAGAAGCTATGTTGCAGATTAGAAAACTGAGGAAATTACATGTTAGAGTGATATTCATGACTCAGCATTTATGAAAGTCACTAGGTGAGTCTCTCATGGACATAAAGGGTCTGAGATTAATATCACCTTAGGTTAGAAAAGTATGTGTTTATTTCCCACCATTGTTCTTTAGTTAATTCAGCTGTTCACTTAGCATATATTTTTTTAAAATTGAGTATTTCTATTCTGTGCAAGGCACAGAGCTAAGTATAGAGTGTTGACAAGCATGTGGTCTTTGCCATCCTGGAGCTCACAAACTAGTGAGACAGGGGTAGCAAGAAGGAGGGCTGACATATGCGATTGTTAATGGTGATAAATGCTACTAAGGAAAAGAATCTAGTGATGCAAAAGAGAATAACAGGGATGGGGACAGACAATAGGGGTGAGCAAAGAGCTCTCTGGGGAGGTGCAGGGTGAGCAATCCTGCCTTCCCTGCAGGCAGAGGGAGGAGCATGAGGGCTCTGGGATGGATGATAGGTATGCTGGAGGAATGCAGAGTAGAATGTAAGGGAGAGGTGAGCCAGGCATGTCATCCTACAGAGGACTATGGGCTACAGAGGTCAAGGACTATGGGCTACAGAGGAGTTTGGAGTTTACCCCCATGAAATTGGAAGCCCAGAGGATTTAAGTAGGGATGCCAGGCTCTGTTTCTACATTAAAATCATCCATTTGATGTCCCGACCAGTGGGTTAAGTCAACGAGGACCCTAGAGGGGGAGTGGGAATGAAAGGAACAAGAGACACAAGGAATGGAGACAAGACAAAGTTCTGATCAAGTCTCATTTATTCAACAGTAGATCGGGGTATATATGGGGAGAAGGAGGAATGAGGAAGTTAGCGAAAATTCATAGCCCTAAGGCGAAACGCCTGGCTTTCGGGAGATAGGGAAAGAGATAGGGTTTGGGGTAATAGAAACCTAGCCTGAGGTTAGTGCTAATGTGGCTGGAGCTTACTATAAAATGGCTATCAAGCACAACAAGTTTCCCACAGGTCCCCCTTTTCTTTAAACTTTGAAAAGCCGAATATCCTTGAGGGGACTGTGCCTGTCTTAGGTCAGGAACTACCATACACTACCAACCCACCTTACCCGTCATTGGAAAGCAGGGCAGCATAAGGCCCAGTTCCTAGCTTAGGCGGTAGTCGGTGTCACGTATAAGTTCCAGTTGCCCGTCTCTGGCTAACCAGCTCAGCGCACCAAGGTGGAAAGTTTGCTATTAGAGTAATTCCTCAATTACTCTATTGAATGTCATCATATTCCTTGAATATTAGAGTAGTTACCTCAATTACTCTATTGAATGTTATCGTATTTCTTCTTTTCAAGGAGTTTGCAACTTTCCCTTTTGGCCATTTCAAGTTTATGATTAGGGACCTGTATAGATTGCATCTTAACGGCATCCACTTGTTGCTTAATAAAAGCCATCAATTTATTAAAAAGAAAAGGTCCTAGCGATAGGATTATTAGTAAGCCAAGCAGAGGTCCTAATAAGGGAAGGAGGTAGGGTAATATTCCATTTAGCCCGCTCCACAAGGGGTTGTCAAATAGTTCTGTTCTTCTTTTTATTAGGTCTTCTTGTAGCTTCTTTATCTTATCACGAACAATGCCTGATTTATTTGCATAAAAGCAGCAGCGTTCCTGTAGAGCCAAACAGATCCCTCCCTGTTCTGCTGTCAATAAATCTAATCCTCTTCTATTCTGGAGGACTACCTCCACTAAGGAGTCTATCTGGTCTTGAATATCATTAATAGTACTGGATAAGGCCTGAGCATCATCAATCAGCTGATTAGAGAGTTTAGTATATGAATGAACGGCAACTCCTAGTCCTGCTGTTCCTGTAGCTAAAGCTCCAGAAACCCCTAATACTACTAATAGGGGAAATATTCTCAGGGCGAGTTTTTGACCCTGGAGTTATCCTCAACTTCTTGAGTTTGACTGATCTGTTTAACTAAGCGTTCCAGTAGCCACCTTGCAGATTTCATTTCCTTAGAGTAAATGCATACTGATCCTTGGCCCCAAATAAGAACTGGATCTGGGCTATGCCAGGACTTAGTCAAAGGATCCTTCCATAGTACTGAAGCAAATTGTCTCTGAGTTTCTGTGTGCCAAAAGCGAGTGGCTGCTGATTGTCCATTTGCATCCAAATTTAAAAAACTGAGAATAAATAAGGAATGAGATAATATATTTCTGGGTGACCCCCTCGTGGGGTACCATTCCCCCTTTTTTATTTTATCTATTGTGAGTTTTAAAGAGAGATGTGCCCTTTCAACGATTCCTTGACCTTGGGGATTATAAGGAATACCTGTTGTATGATGGATATTGAGGCGCTTACAGAATTGAGAAAAGGCTGAGCTGGTATAGCCTGGGCCATTATCAGTTTTTAATTGCTGTGGACATCCTAAGACTGCGAAGGCAGTTAACATATGGCTAATTACATGTTTAGTGGCTTCACCGGTTTGGA
>PVJN01049509.1:0-15191 GCA_004026805.1 Lasiurus borealis
ATGAGATTATTAAAAACACACAATTTTATTAATCAAATAATTTTTTTAAAACTATCTTCAAGGATTTGGAATTTTCCGCTTCCCAAGTTCTCACCATGTTCAAATAAAAATGGAAAATCACAGATTATGTTATAAACCTCTTCCAAGACATAATGCATTCTCATTCAAAATGTATAAGGTTGGACTTCTTTCATTTGAAATTAATTTTTATTAGTTATAATTCAACAAAGATTTATTGAAGACTCAATACGTATAAGATTTTAGCAAATGATAGGGATAAAACAGTGAAACAAACATAAAACAGACCTATATCTTATTCTTGGGGTAAAAAGGCTTATAAATAATGTGTCTCATTGTCGTTTTCCAAACAATTTCTTTCAATCCTAAAGCTATGTTGCCTTTCAATGTTTCAGTAGTTTTTATTGAAATTAGGGGGATAGATCCTCTAACCACAAACAGATTTGTTCTATATCCTTGCCCTCAAGATAATGACTTTTTTTTAAGTTTTGGCAATATGATGGATTTCATTGGTAGGATATGGGGTTCACAATTTGCATATACCCGTTAGTGAAGAAGGTACAGATTCCCATATTTTTATGGGCTATTTGTATATTTCTTCTGTGAAATACCTGTTTGTCCATGTTTATTAAGTTGCTGATCTTTTTCATTTTGATGTTTAGAAATTCTTTATCTATTATGGTCTTAGCCCTTTGTGATCAGTTATATTCTTGTATATGACACAAAAGCCTGGAAGGCTTGGTTGGCTTTGCATGAGTTTCTTAGTGCACCCACTCTCAATATATATTAGTCTAATTGTTCTTACCATTGCATTCCCAAATCAGGCAGCCCTTGTCCCAATTTCCTGTCCTGAATTTCCCACCTACCATTAAAGGACATTCACATTCTGTCCTAGAAGTCCTAATAATCTTTCAAGTATTCTATTACATTAATATATCCCCTGTACTTAGAGGAGTGGCTGATATAAAGTGGTTATTTAATAGCAGATGAAAAATGAATGAATGACACTGAGTACCCAGAATCTGCATTTCTCAGTAATGGGGCTACTTTATTATTCTTTCATGCAACACAAATATGCTTAGTATTGGCTTGTAATAAGTGATTCAGAGAATATAAAAATAAGTTTTAAAATAGATTTAAGGCCTCATGGAGGAAATAATACATTAGAAATTACTACAGTACTTTTTTCCTGCAAAGAATCCAAATGGAATTTTTAGAGGGAAAAAAACTACCTAGAATAAAAGTGTAAAATTTTAAATTGAATTTTAAAAAATCAAAAATCAAGTAAGTATGAATTAAATTAGTGTGTCAGAATCAGAAATTCAAATATGTAGGTCATATGTTCATGCATAGTTGCTGTTTCAGATTTTATTTTAAAGTTCCTGGCAAACAAAAAAGAAAAAGATAGACTATAAATTTCATCTCTTTTATTAGCAAAATGGAGAAAACACTATAGTGTTTTAGATAATCTTTTCCTAGAACTTAGTTTTCAATGAATTTCCCAAATGTCATTTATGTCGAAAGTAAGAAATAATGTCCTAAGAAATGTCCTCCTTCAGAAGGCAGCAAAGAGTTGTGTAGAGTACTTCCTTCTGTAAACAATAGGCACATACTAAGGGTTTTGGGAGAATCCCGGAGAAGTTTGCCCACTCTGCCAACTTCTAACCCAGGGATAGGAAGGTAGGAAGAATCCCAAAAGGATGAATGGGTTCAAGTTGAAAAAGAAAAAGGGATAAATCAAGTACCAAAACCAATTCTATGGGTTGAAGGTAGAGAATGGCACTATATCTGAGAGTCAGAAAACAAAATAAATATAAGTATAGATAAGGGCAAGGATCAGAGTTGTGTGAAAAAGCAACTTGTTGCTTCAGGGTTTCTTTCTGTATTTTATGAGTTGGCCTATATCAGTCCTAAAGTTACAGGCACCAGGCAATTCTCATCTACACTAATAAAAGAGAAACATGCAAATTAACATCACTTTATACCCAACAGCCAATCAGAGTGAGTATGCAAATTAACCTGAAAAGATGGTAGTAGTCTCCGCCCTCCCAACCGCTCCGGGCCTGTGTGAGTAAGAGAAGTTGGGTCCCAGTGCCTGAGGCTGGATGCAGCCAGGAAGACCAAGAAGCCACCTGCCCCATGATCCCAGGTCTCGGAAAGCAGCAGAAGCCTCACGTCTGTCTGCCCCAAGTCCTAGGGGAGACAGAGAAACCGGGACCCAGTGCCTGAGGCTGGCTGCAGCCAGGGAGACAAAGAAGACACCTGCCCTGTGATCCCAGGCCACAGCCAGCAGCAGAAACCTCACATTCGCCTGCCCCATGTCCTGGGGGAGACAGGGAAACCAGCCCCCAGATGCTCCTGAGGCTGGGTGTGGCCCAGGAGAAGTAGAAGCTGCCTGCCCAGTGATCCTAGGCTGCAGCCAGCTGGAGAAACTGCCCGCTCCATGTCTGCCTGCCCCATGTCCGCCCGCCCCACATCCTGGTGGGAATGGAAAAACCAGGCCCCAGCACCTGAGGCTGGTTGTGGCCAAGAGACAGAGAAGCTGCCCACCCATGCTCCGAGACGCCAGCACTTGCAGCTGCAACCCAGGCAAAGCCACCTGCCCACCATCCCCTGATACTGCAGCCAGCCTGGGCGCCTATGGTTGACCAGAGGGAGGAAAGACTGGATCCCAGGTTCTGTGGTTGGCTGAAGGAGGGAATCCTGGGTCCCTGATGCAGGGCCAAGGCAGAGGTGGTTAGGGGCAATTAGGCTGGCAGACAGAAGCAGTTAGGGGCAATCAGGCAGCTGTTAGGAGCCCGAAGTTCTGGATTGTGAGAGGGATGTCAGAATGCTGGTTATCCCCTGAGGGGTCCCAGATTGCAGAGGGTGCAAGCTGGGTTAAGGACACCCTTTCCCCACCCCTCCATGCACGGGGCAGCTGATCAATGATTCTCATCATTGATGTTTCTATCTCTCTCTCTCCCTCTCTCTTCCTCTCTCAAATCAATTAAAAATATGTATTTTTAAAAATATTATTGTGAATAATTCAAGTGAATAAAGTAAAAAAAGAAGAAGGTACTTATCCAAAGTGACCAGCTTGTTAACCTGGTGGAGCCAAGGTTCAAAACCAGGGTCTATCATGTTAGGCAAGTTCAACACACTTATCTAAAGATTCATAACTAAACTACTTTGGACTAAAATCTGCCTACTAATAGAAGAATTATCCAGGGTCTGGTCCTCATAAGCCTGAAGTTCTAGTTTCTTAATGCTAACCATACCTCCTCCTCACAGTGTTGTGAACCTGAGAGACTGCTCACTGAATGAATTAAAACCTTACTTCTTGCTTTCTGATTTTCCTAGAATATCAGATTGCCAGGCAAGCAGGCTTGCCAAGCACAGCATCCCTCAGAGTTCCCTCACATTATTCATTCGCTATTTATTAGGATCTGAGGTTTGAAACTGTATTGCTGTCTTCCTGAAAAGTAATGTCCTGATATTGGACACCTTGCCTAAAAATTGAATTTTTTATTAGTGCCTCCTTTCCTCATAGTTAACATACGGCAAAAAAAATACCACTCTAAACTTCATACACAACAAAAACTATTTAAAAAATTAATTCTCTTACTATTATCTAAGAAAGTTTAAGGAAGATATATTTTCTTAGACAATGAAAACTCTAAGAAGTTAAAACTTAGGTTAGTGAGCATTTGATAAATATTATACAGTGAAGCTAATTGAGAAACTAAATATTTATAATTATTCATCATCTTTTAATCAAAAATTAAGGCACAGTAAGAAAAATATCCATCTCGGCTTTACTATTCAACATTATGATGTTATATACTTCAACAATGACATATCAGCATTTCCGTATATGTAAGATATTTTATTTTATTCCCCTTCCCAGCCTCTTTCTCTCTGTTTCATCATTTCAAATGAATTGTATTTTTCTGTAAAATTTTCTGTCGAGATTATCTTCCCATGAGATAATCACACTTGGAAGATTCCAAATGGTTTACTGAACTGAGTTCCCTAAAGAAGACAAACTTAGTCACAGGAAATTTGGTATCTACCAGTTGAGCCAGATAAATCTTAAAGGTATTTCCATTCTTTCTCTGATTGGGACTTTTTCTAAGCGGTTCTTTTTCTTCAATTTTATTTTAAGTAGATATGAAACTTACAGGAAGTTTATCAAAAAGTTTCAACCATTCTAAATTTTCATATAAAACTGTTAGATTCTTGGGGATGATAGCAAGTGATCTTTATTGATGGTTGAAATCTTTAATTCTCTGTTGCCCAACACCATCAATTTTTTAAGTTATTATAATGATTTAACATAGGAACAAGAATATACACTTTAGCCGAGACCGGTTTGGCTCAGTGGATAGAGCGTTGGCCTTCAGACTGAAGGGTCCCGGTTTCAATTCCGGTCGGGGGCATGTACCTTGGTTGCAGGCACATCTCCAGTAGGGGGCGAGCAGGAGGCGGCTGATCGGTGTCTCTCTCTCATCGATGTTTCTGACTTTCTATCCCTCTTCCTTCCTCTCTGTGAAAAATCAATAAAATATATATTTTTTTCAAAAAAAGAATATACACTTTAAAATATACTGCTTAAAGTTGTCAGCTGACTTCTCTCTCAAACCTTCAAGAAGCCTCTGAAAAATCGAAACCATCTATGATTGGTAGACTCTAGTCTTTTAACCTAGTATGTCCCAAAAAGTGGCAAGTTTAGTCAAGGGTTCCCCTCTCTCCTGTTCCTTATAATCGAAGTATTACGTTATGTAACTGCCTACTGTAAAAATCTCCAGTACCCACCCCAATCCCCAGCTAACTTTCTTCCTCATTTTTTATCTAAAAACGATGCGGCTTCTGTTTATCTCAGGAACAGCCAACCATCATGGAAAACAAGCATCCATATCTTTCATTACTTAGCACCCAAAAGAAACATTGCTACCATTTCAGGTTTAAGAAAGACTTCCAGACATCCATACCTTCGTTTGTACTTTGCTCTCTGAAAATGAATGATATGTAAGGATTTGTAAAAACATATATACATTTAAATACTTATCTAATTAGCCTATTTCTAAAATCCTAGAACATCCTCACTGGTGAAACTAAATTGCCTAATACTAACTAAAACACACACATACACACACAAACAAACACTTTTTGTACTAAAATAATACCTAAATAAACAAAAATGTAAATAAGGAGCCATATTCATTGCATTTATAATTTATTTTAATGGTGATGCTTTATTCCTTGATTCTCAAACTAATGAGAAGTGGCTATAGACATATACACACACATATACACACATATATACTAGAGGGCCCAGTGTGTGAAATTCGTGCCAGCCAGGGCCTCCCTTTCCCTGGTTGCCTGCCGCCACTGTTGGCCAGGGCAGGGCTGACCAGGGGGAGGGGCCGCAGGCAGTTGGCCAGCCAGTCCCACCCCCTGGTCAAACTCCCAGTCCAGGGGACAATTTGCATATTAGGCTTTTGTTATATAGGAAAGCAAAATTAACAAATTCATATAATAAGTCCACCTTATATTCCTGTGGCATTTCATATTACATTCTCCCATTATCATAATAAACCCCATGCCAAAAGTCTTGTAATCTCATGTATTATCTGTGTTTTGTAATTGAGGAAGCTAAAACTCAGACAAATTAATAGATTTGTTTAAAGTCACAAAGCTAGAATGTCAGGAATGGATACATCCTTGGTCTTCTGCTAAGACTCTGGTACTACTCATTCCATAAGGTGGCCTTGTGTTCCCTGCATAGGGCAAGTTCTCACATATCATTTTAGAATCTACTTATTGTACAGAATTTGAGCAAGTTACCAATAATGTATTTTTTAAAAGATTGAAAGAGAGAGATGCCATATAGAATAATAAAGAAAATGAGCTTTGGACGACTATCAGCACTTAATTCATAGCCTAACTTGGACGAATTCGATTGTTCTGTATCACATAAATGTTATGGAATTATTGGGAATAACAGAAATAAAACACCAGGCTCATCACAATAAATGGCAGTTATAAAAAGAGTGCAATGCCCTAGCACATGTGGAAACATTTAGCTCATCATCAGAAACACCTGTAGGACCTGGAAAAACATAGGTTTTGGGGGTCTAATCAAAACCTGTAGAGTCTGTACCACTAGGGAGTTTGGGAATCCAGCGTTTTATAAAGGCTTCTCAGATGATACTGATAATCAGCCAGATTTGGAAATCTCAATTCCCTCATAGAATATAAACATTTATCTTTTCTTTTTTTTTCTTTTATTTTAAAATAATGATGGAATAGAGGGAACATGTATTAAATGGTTTCTATGAGACAGAAACTAGGCCAAGCCCTTAAAAGCAATTTACCACAGCAACACAATGAAAGAGAAATTACTTTCCCCAAGTTAAAGGAAACTGACACTTAAGAATTTATAAATTATAAAGCCAGAATTGGAACTTAAGTCTGTGTAAATATTTTCACTCCACATATTATTTTTCTACATTTTCGTATTTGCTACAACTATGATATATGTTGTCATTGAAGCTGATCTCAAAGTTAATGTGATTATGGCAATGACGTACTTGGGAGCCATAAAATTGTTGATTCTGATTAATGCCACATGAAGTGAATAGAGTGGAAATATACAGCATTGTGCAAATCATTAGATTTTCACTTTAAGGACTGTAGTTGTTTACTTATTTCTCAAGACTGGGCTTCTGAATATAGATCGTTTGATTGAAATGAATCATCTTTTCTAATGATAGTTAATGTAAATGTAATTTTCAAATAGAAGATTCTAAAATGTAACCTTTTCCAATAAAAACATAGGCAGAAAAAGCTCATCCACATAATTATAAAAATTTATAGTTATAAATTGACATGTAATGCATGTTGTAGAGAACCCACCATTTTTGTAGAAAGTTTATTGTTACAATGAGACATTTGTAATGTTAAGCTTTAATGTGATCATTTAATGTCAAATGGATAATACTCATACTCCTTTATCACCCTTTCAATTATTCACATAATCATTAGATGGAACATACATGTAAGAATACAATGGCAAATAAAGCCATCAAGGTCCTCCTTATGAAACTTACAGTCTAGTTGAAGAGATGGTTTTTACTCAAATAACTACACAAATAAGTGCAAAAATGTAACTATTGTAGCTCCATGAAGAAAAAGTATACAGTGCCATGAGGGTTGTCATGGTTTATTTCTGTGTCAACTTGGGCCACAGAACACATAAAAGTTAGGGCCACTGTGCCATGAAATGCCCATATATTTGACTAAACATAATTTCTGGGTATGTCTATAAACGTGTTTCTAGAAAACATTAACATTTGAATTGGTGGGTTGGCATCTTCCAATCCATAAAGAGCCCGACAAGAATGAAAAGGTGGAGGAAGATTGGATTCCCAGTCCTTCTAACTGGTTGAGCTTGGACATTGATTTTCTCCTGTCCTTAGTGCTACTGGTTCTCAGGCCACTGGCAGTTTTCTTGGGTTTCTAGCAAATCATGGGATTTATCAGCTTCCATAATAACATGAGCTAATATCTTACAATTAATCTCTCTGTATATATTCTATTGGTTCTGTTACCAGGGATTATAATTAAAAGGCTTTCATGATAAACTGACACCGAATGCAATCTGAATGATAAAAAATTAATTAGGTTAAGAGGGGTTCCTAGAAATAATATGCCAGAGAAAGAGAAGAGTCTATATAAATACTCAATCCTAATAATCCTAAGAATCTTTTAAAGGAGTTGTATGCATGCATATAAGCCTAACCAATGGACACAGACACCAACAGGTGAGGATATGAATGGGGGAGGAGGGCAATGGGTGGATAAGGACACATATGTAATACCTTAATCAATAAAGAAAAAAAAGAGAAAGTATGAGTAATAGAGAGAAAACTGAGATGGAAGTAGGTGACACCTTGTAGACTATGTGAAGAATTTTTTCTTTATCCTAAAAGCATGTACAAACATTGATGGGTTTTAAACAAGGGGATGACTTGTCAAATTTTTATTTGAAAAAGCTCATTCTGGCTGCAAGAAATAATATATAGAAGGAAGCCAAAAAGAAGGAGATTATGGCTGGAACCAAGATAGTAGTAGTAAAACTGAGAGATATAAATCACACAAATACTGAAGATATTAGGAAGGAAAATAACAAAGTCTACAATTAGCTCAAAAGGTGAACAAAGACAAGCAGATTTGGTGTGGTGGGTAGGGAAAGGACAGCTGGTGCTTAAAACGTGAGTTCCAAGAAAGACATGCCAAGTTTGAGGTATCACTGTAGCATTCAAGTAAAAATTGTAGCTCTTTAGATATTCAACTTTGGAACTCAGAGGAGTCAGAACTAGGTAGAGATGTAAATATTTGAACTATCTGCATATAACTAACCTGGAAAGAAGGCAAAGAAAGGAAAAAAAGAAGGCGTAGGATCAAGTTTAAAGGAAATATAATATAAGATGTGTGAGGATGAATCTAAAAGATGTGTGATGAAGAATAGTTAGAGATATAGGAGAGAGACCATGAGAGGGTTATTTAGAAAAGTCCAAGAAAAGGACAGTTTAAAAAAGCAACTTGTGCTGCTGAAAGATAAGGTATCATGAGGACTGAAGAATGTAATAAGTTGTTATATTATTTAACTCCATCTTCCATATTATATGACTCTTGTCTTTTATTACTTTAAATGTGTATTTACATGTATTTAGTTTCTAATATATTCTATGACTAGCCAGGTATTTCATAAACAAGAAAATTTTGGGATCAACAAAAATAGTCAGTCATTCTTCTAGATTATATTTTGAAATTAGAAAACGAATTGTTATCACCAGATACTAATAACTCATAGTCACAATTTTAGAATCACTGAACTATAAATGCCATGTGGAATCAAAAGCATTTTAGAAACATATTTCAAAATTTATCAGAGCTAAATACATTTGTTATCAAAAAGTTAAGTAGAAGATATATAACTCCAGTTAGATTATTAAAACACTAAAGGCCTGGTACAAGAGATTTCCAGAGACAATACTGGCATCAAATTCTGTGGCACAATTGGGTGGTCATGCACTTCTTGTATGGGCCATGCAAGATTATGTCTGATGTCTAGGCAGCATTGGCAGATTACTCTTTTCTCCATATGACTGTGGGGAGTATAGCCTCCTAGTCTAGTTCTCAGTATTCTGAGAGATTCTCTGAGACTCCCAAATGCTTTCGTGAATCCATTTTCTACTACTATGAAAATAAGTTTCCATTTCTTCCACATTAATAAACAATAGAAAATAAAGCATTGGAAACGAAAACTGTCAGAGATATCTTTTAAAAGTATAGGTCCATCTCACATATGTTATCAATGGTTATGTAAAATTCATTTAATAGCAGCTTATAAAAAAAATGATTCACCTTGACTCAGAGGGGTTTTCCCAAAGAATGTCTTCACTAGTAGGAAATTTACTGCTATAATTAAGATAATTAAAAGGTCAAAGGAAATAAAACATTTAGTCATCATTATAGATGCCAAAAAGACATGTGATAAAAATTAAACATCCATTACAGATTCAAAATAAACTTCAGAAAACTGAAAGGATAGTTTCTTTAACATAATAAAATATACTTTATTAAAACTCAAGCTTTATCATAGCTAATAATTATCATGACAAATTTGACAATGTGTGTAAGAACCAAAAGGAAATGAAGAACCAAGATGAAATGAAAAGTGACATCACTGCTATAAAGAACTCAATAGAAAGCATCAATAGTAGATTAGAAGAAGCAGAGAACCATATCAGTGAGCTAGAAGACAAGGTAGGAAAAAATACCCAAGTAGAGCAGCTTCTAAAAAACAAATTAAAAATCAGGAGGAGAGCCTAAGGGAATTTTGGGACAACACAAAACAAAACAATATCTGCATAATAGGAGTGGCAGAAGGAGAAGAAACTGAGTAAGGAAAAGAAAACCTGTCTGAAGAAATAATGACAGAAAACTTCCCTGATATACAGAAGAAAAAACCCTAACAAATCCAAGAAGCTTACAGAGTCCCAAGCAAAATGAACCCCAAAAGACCAATACCAAGGCATATTATAATTAAATTGGCAAACACCAACTACAAAGTAAGAATCTTAAAAGCGTCCAGAGAGAGACAGAAAGTGACCTACAAAGGATCCCTCATCAGACTAGCAACTGATTTCTCAACAGAAACACATCAGGCCAGAAGGGAATAGAATTAAATGTACAAAGTCATGCAAAGGAAGGATCTGAATCCAAGTACACTATACCCAGCAAGGCTATCAATCAAAATTGAAGGTGAAATCAGAAGCTTCACAGACAAAAAAAGGACTAAGGGAGTTTATTACCACCAAACGAGCAATGTAAGAAATGCTAAAGGTTCTGCTGAGAAAGAGAGAAAGAAAAAAAGGAAGGAAGGAAGAAGGAAGGAAGGAAGGAAGGAAGGAAGGAAGGAAGGAAGGAAGGAAGGAAGGAAGAAAGAAAGAAAGAAGCGATGAAGGAACACAGGGGTAAAGAATAAAAATGGTGACAAACAAGTGCCTATCAATAATAACTTTAAATGTAAATAGATTAAATGCCCCAATCAAAAGACATAGTTCTGGAAGTATTAGCCATTGCAATTAGACAAGAAGAAAAAATAAAAGGTATCCAAATTGGAAAAGAAGAAGTAAAGCTTTTCTTATGTGCAGGTGACATGATATTGTACATAAAACAAAAACAAAAGACTCCATCAAAAAAGTATTAGACTTAATAAATGAATGTAGCAGGATACAAAATTAATGCCAAGAAATTTATGGCATTTCTATACATTAATAATGAACTTACAGAAAGAGAAACTAAAAAAGCAATCCAATTTACCATCACACCAAAAAAAATTAAGATACCTAGGAATAAATTTAACTAAGGAGGTAAAAGACCTATATGCAGAAAACTACAGGACACTAAAAAAAGAGATAAAGATGTAAACAGATAGAAGAATATACCATGTTCATGGATTGGTAGAATCAACATCATTAAAATGTCCATACCACTCAAAGCAATCTATAGATTCAATGTAATCCCCGTTAAAATACCAATGGCGTATTTCACAGACCTAAAAAGAACTCTCCAAAAATTGATCTGGAATGAAAAAAGACCCTGTAAAGCCACAGAAATCCTGAGAAAAAACAACAAAGTAGGTGGGATCTTAATACCAGACTTCAAGCTGTATTACAAACCACTGTTCCCAAAACAGCCTGGTCTTGGCACAAGAACAGACATATAGACCAATAAAATAGAATAGAGAACCCAGATATTGATTCAAATTCTATGCTCAATTAATATTTGACAAAAGAGGCATGAACATACAAGGGAGTCAAGACAGTCTCTTCAATAAATGTTGTTGGAAAAATTGGATAAATACATGCAAAAAAATGAAACTAGATCACTAACTTACGCCATACACAACAATAAACTCAAAATGGATAAAGCACTTAAACATAAGACAGGATACCATAATAATACCAGAGGAATCCACAAGCAGAAAAATTTCAGACATATGCTGAAGCAATTTCTTCACCAAAACTGCTCCTACAGCAATGGAAACTAAAGAGAAAATAAACAAATGGGTCTACATCAAAATAAAAAGCTTTTGCACAGCAAAAGAAACCATCAACAAAACAAGAAAGCCTGCTGTATGGGAGAACATATTTGCAAATGTTATCACTGATAAAGTTTTAATCTCCAACATCTACAGGGAACTTATACAACTTAATAAAAGGAAGATAAATGATCCAATAAAAAATGGGCAATGGACCTAAATAGAATGTTTTTGAAAGAAGACAGAAGGAAGGCCAAAACACATATGCAAACATGCTCAAATTCACTAATTATCTGAGAGATACAAATCAAAACAACAATGCAGTACCATCTCCCACCTGTAAGAATGGCAATCATCAACAAATCAACAAATGACAAGTGCTGGAGAGAATTCGGAGAAAAAGGAACCTTCATGCAACTGCTGGTGGGCATGCAGACTGGTGCAGCCACTGTGGAGGACAGTTTGGAGTTTCCTCAAAAAACTAAAAATGGAACTCCCATTTGACCCAGTAATCCCACATCTAGGAATATATTCCAAGAAACTAGAAACACCAATCAGAAAGGATATATGCACTCCTATGTTCATAGCAGCACCGTTCACTATAGCTAAGATTTGGAAACAGCCTCAACGCCCATCAGCAGATGAGTGGATTAGAAAACTATGGTTATCTACACAATGGAATACTACACTGCTATAAAAAGTAAGGAATTCTTACCATTTACAACAGCATAGATGGGCCTAAAGAGCATTATGTTAAGTGAAATAAGCCAGGCAATGAAAGAAAAATACCACATGATTTCACTCATTCGTGGAAAATAAAGAACATTATAAACTGATGAATAAAAACATAGATACAGAGGCAGTAAAACACTGAACAGACTGTCAAATTACAGCAGGAAGCCTGGGGAGTGTTGGGGAGGTGGGGAAAGAGATCGACCACAAAGGACTTGTATGCATGCATATAAGCACAACCAATGGACACAAGACACTGGAGGGGTGGGATGAGGGCATGTGATGGGGTAGGTGAGGCTGGGGGAAGGTAAATAGGGGGAAAAAGGGAGACATATGTACTACTGTATGTAATACTTTAAACAATAAAAAATAAAATAAAATAAAAAATACAAATGTGTTTTCTGAAAGAACAAGAAAACCTGCTATAAAATTTATGTAGAAAAATAAAGCTAGGGAAAACAGATAAATAAGTAATGAAGTACTATTCCTATCAGATATTTAAATATCCTATCTAATAAAAGAGTAATATGCAAATTGACCATCACTCCAACACACGAGATGGCTGCCCCTCTGTGGTCAAAGATGGCTGCCCCCATGTGGACACAAGATGCACCACAAGATGGATTGCAGGGGAGAGCAGTTGTGGACAATCAGGCCAGCAGGGAAGGGCAGTTAGAGGTGACTGGGTTGTCAGGGGAGGGCAATTGGGGGAACCCAGGCCTGCAGGGGAGGACAGTTGGCGGTAAACAGGCTTGCAAGGGAGGGCAGTTAGGGGCAATTGGGCCCACGGGGGAGCAGTTAGTCATTGATTAGGCTGGCAGGGGAGTAGTTTGGGGGTGATCAGGCTGGCAGGCAGAACGGTTAGGGCCAACTAGGCAGGCAGGCAGGTGAGCGGTTGGGAGCCAACAGTCCTGGATTGTGAGAGGGATGTCCCTCAAGGGGTCCTAGATTGAGAAGGTTGCAGGCTGAGGGACACACCCCACCCTGTGCATGAAAAAGTAACAGTTTCATATGAAACCATGAGAAGATTTTAGTGGGGAGGCCATTCTTTACATTCAAACCACAGAAGCCATATAAAAATTTGCCAAATATGAATGCATTAAAATAAAACATTTATAACATGCAGCAAAGGTGTTAACCACCAACCATAACCACCAACCATATGGTTGAATGTCCTGAACCCCTTCTAAGGGAGACTAAGTGGAAGTATTAGAAGCCACCCTTAGAGCAGTTGCATGCGTTCAGCACATAGTCTCATGAATGCAGAGCTATGTTGAACAGTGGAACAATAGAGCACATGTGAAGAGTGCCTCCCCTAGGGTTTGCATACAGAAAGAACAAAATAGATTTCATCTGTAAGGAATAGTAATAACATTTAAATACATATCAATATAAATCACCTAAGAGTGTTTAATTATGCTAGGCACGATTCTAGGTGTTCCATGTCCATCATCATATTTTTCTCCCCACTTGCTGGAAAAAAAGCTGAAGGACAGAGAAATGAAGTAATTTTTCCAAGGCCAGAGAAGAAATGAGCAGAACCTCCTAAATCCAGAGCCCATACTCTTAACCACATAGAGTCTTACTGCTGCTGTGTAGCTTCTTCCATATGGTTGAAAAGCAAACCTGAAAATAATTAAATCACAGGGTTGTAATTCACTAGCTGTGTGGCCTTGGTCCTCTGATCAAATCAGTCCTTCACTGTCTGATTAATTCAAAACCAAGCTCATAATTTTGAATCATATATAAGCTTTATATCTCCTATTCACAGAAAACACCTACTAAGTATTTTGTAAAAATATATACAGCAATCAAAAAGGACAGATAATGCATAGAATGTAACATATGAAATAGATATAAGATTTGCCTCAATGTATTAGGATTACTTAAAGTTAAATTTTGGAAACAAACCATAAATGGTCTAGTAAATATTAAATGCACTCATTAAGTCACTTTGCCATTTTTACTTTGTTTTTCTAAATCAATTTTTACATTTAACATTTGGAAAGGAAATTGGGAGCAAGGCTCTTTTTAAATAGAATTTTTTTTCATTTGTTTCTAAAGTAAATTACATGAATCATTTATAAATAAAAACAGCTGATTTACAAAGTAAGGTTTTGCTTAAATGCCAAATGAAGAATGTAAGACCTAAATGGAATTTGTGGTTTTTGAGACCACACAAAAAAAGGAAACACGTTCTGTACTGCCGAATGTCATATCAGACCTGTGATCACTTCTGTAGGCAATAAAATGTTTCCAATCACCAGCAGTCCAAGGATTGATCTGAGAATAGCTCAAAAAATAATAATTAAAAAGATAAAAATGGAAGAGTGGAAATGTAAAGCATGCAAAGTCTCAATGTCATGACACAACTATGATCAGATTGCATCCCAAGTCATAGATTTCAGGAAACTTAAACATACTGGATTTAGATGTCTTCTCATAATTCAAAGGCATCTAAATATTTTATTTATCATCATTACCAACTGATGAGTAGATGAAGATATTGAGACTTGTCCAAGTTGAAAGATCAATCTCTCATATTAAATGTCTCTTTTATTAACTATGTTGGAAAAAACAATTAGATTTTTTAAAAAATCTTTATTGTTCAGATTATTACAGTAGTTCCTCTTCCGCCCCCCCCCCTAGCTTTCCACCACCCAGTTCCCTCCCCACCCCATCCCATGCCTTTACTCCGCCCAACTATCCTCATGCATAGGTGTATGATTTTTGTCCAGTCTCTTCCCGTACCTCCCACACCCCTTACCCCCAAGGTTTATCAATTCACTCCCTTTCTATGCCCCTAATTCTATTATATTCACCAGATTATTCTGTTCTTCAGATG
>PVJN01049510.1:5163-15290 GCA_004026805.1 Lasiurus borealis
TCTCCCTCTCCCTCTCCCTCTCCCTCTCTCCCCTCTTCATTCATACAAGGGTAATGAGGTCATAATGACATTACTAGGAAACAAGCAAGGTCATCCCTAAATAAAACTCACTCATGGATGCCTCCTTTACTGATTAGGCTTCCTCTACATTTCAATTCATATATATTTTTTTAAATTTAGGCATGAACTAATCCACTGTAGCAACATTTTAGGGTAGATTCCTCATATTTATTTTCTTTCATGATTTCCAGTAAACTTATTCCCTAAGCTTTGAACCTTAGTATGTTTGGTAACTCTAGAGTTTAGAAACTTGTTAACGTTAGATAATATGTAACCACTTTTTGATCAGTTGCATCCTTCAAGATAGTGATTTTACTGCATAAAACTTGGAGAATTTTAGAAACCTGTTTTAATAACTGGGAAAACTTTTTTTTTAAGAAAAGAATCCACTTATTAGTCCTGTTATAAAACCATAAGTGAATATATGTAAAGGCAGTGGGTATATTTTTGTTATGGGATTTGGATTCCTAAAATATACATTTTCTGCTATTTGTGAATGCCTGGTAAAGAATGAAAAATTATGATTCTATTTTGAGAAATTTGTCTTTCAGGATTCAATAACATCTAAATCTCTCAAATTTCTACTTTATTTCTCCCCAAATAAAGCACCTGATTATTCTGTCCATCTCTTCCTCAAAACTTCTTCTATGTTTCTTTATTAATCATATGACTTAGTACCACAAGTTTTACCTTTGTAAGAAATAACTTAATTTTAGCAGTATTGCTTATTTTAAACTAAAGATTAAAAGTTAGCCCTACTCCACAAAATGTGGGTATCCACATTGTAGGGAAATAGAGAGTGAATAGATCTATAATAAGATTAGAAAACATAATTCATCTCTCTTTTCTTGGAAATAGTATAAGACTGTGCAGAATCCTGTAGATTTGTCATATTTCATATTGTTCTATAGATGAAATATTCTAGTCACCAGTATCCCACATTCTCTAGAACATCTTCCAGTTTGTCAATATTTCCCAGGGAGCCCTCTTCAGGAATTCTCTGGCATGCAAGGTCTAGCATTACTGTTGGAGGGGAGGGTCCTCGTCTTCACCTGTTGCTCATGGGAGTGGGCTTCTTGTGATATCCCAAGAAAAAGAATTTCCTGAGACTTGCATGGGAGAATGAGTGGTTTTTATTTGCATGTAATTAAATCCCCGAGTTTCCAAGATTGCAGTTCCCTCAGCCTCACAAGGACGAAGTCCCATTTTGCCTTAAGCAGGACTAAAAGCAAAGCCACTGTTTGGAGCTTCCATTATATGTTGGAGCAATCCAATCCAGCCTCAGCAATCCAATCCAGCATCAGCAATCCAATCCAGCATCAGGCTAGCTTGGTTTGTATTCCTGATTGCAACCCACAATTCCATTGCATGTGAGATCCACAGGGTCTCAAGGCTATAGAGAAAACATGGGAGAATGCAAAGAAGCAAGAGCAAGCGAGATTATGAGCCAAAGAGCAAAGAAAAAAAAAGAAAGAGAGAGAGACAGAGAGCTCTCTTTTCTTTAGGGCATTATGTATAATGATCTTTGTCCCCAGGTTTTACTGACAGGCGCTTGCCCTAGTCACCCCAACTTCACTGAGCATGTATCTATCTGCCCTTTGTTGGACCCCTTCCCCCGGTGATCTGTGGGGAATGGGCCGGTGGTTCCCTGAGAGGATGAAATTGAAGCTTCCTATGAAGCTGCCTAGTTTATAATGTGCCGCGTCATTTCACTCTTTTCCTATTATTAATAACTGACTGATTACAATGGTATCAGTATTGGGGATGATATCCTCTCTCATCAAAGACTCTCATTATCGTTTACCAATCGTAAGTACTGAACTGCTACATGCAATTAAATACTTTCAACTAACACACAAATGTATAAACATAACGTGTTTCTCAGATTCTGGCTTCCTAAAGTAAGTGTATGTTAGTTAAAACAATTGTGATTTCTGATGTTGGGAAGAATGCATAAACACTAGCCATTAGTAGAAAGTAGATCCCCACCAAGTTTATCACTCATCCCTACGACACTGAATGCTACCATGGGTTACCTCGTTGTATTAATAAACCTGATAATTTCCAGACTTGGACAATTTGATTTTGGAAACCAATGACTTTCAAAACCAATTTCTGAGTTGGTGTTCATCTGGAATTAAATGGGAATATTTATTGTAGATTTGGGATTTTTGTTGCACAAAGACAAGTAAGTATAAAAGTCACTAAAATACTTTTTCACTCAGCACTTTAAAGATTGTGAAGGATAATTCTTTCTGTATTTAAAAACATAAGATAAATACCGTACGTCGAACTGAAGTTTTTAGACTCATAAACTTATAAAAGATTTTAACTCCTGCACATTAAAATGTATTCCCAGTTGCACTCCATTTTTTTACATACTGCACAAATGTTTTTAAAATGTTTCCAGTTTTGAGATAGTGGTGATATAACATCGTTAAGTTTAAAGTTTACCACATATTGATTTGATATGTGTATATATTACTAAATGACTGCCTACCACAAGAAGTCTAGTTAGCGTCCAACAAGTCACATAGTTAATTTTTTTTGTGTGTTTTGGAAACTTTTACGAACTTTTCTCTTAGGAACTTTCAAATATACAATATGGTATGATTAATGCACTCTGTATTTTTAATCTTTCTGAGTAATACATTTTACAACCTTTATATTTCTGATAAAATGAATGTAAACTACACAGTTCTGATAGGTATAAAAATGCAGCCATGCGAAAAGTATTATAAAGGTATTTTTGTTTTCTCTTATGTTTAGCATTCATTTCCTTTTGCATTTCAGAGCTCTTGGAATTAAACAGAACATCAATCTTTCACAGCCCTTTTGGGTTTCTTGATCTCCATACAATGCTGCTGGACGAATATCAAGAAAGACTCTTTGTGGGAGGCAAGAATCTTGTGTATTCACTCAGCTTGGAGCAAATCAGCAATGGCTATAGAGAGGTATGGACATATCAAACCGTATTTCAGGAGGGAAAGAGAAGGGGCGCGGGAGATCTTATCTTGCATGGGTGTTATTAGGATTCTTTTTTTCATTACCTAAATAATACGCCTTTTGAAAAAATAAAGTATTCACTATAATGAAGTCATCTTGAGAAAAGTTTATAAATTGAGAATATATAGCATGAAACTTTTTAATACTGACCTCTGTAGTCCCAGATGACCTCAGATTGGTACATTTGGCATTCCTCTTGCATGATGCTCCTTGTCACCTGGTATTTATTGACAAATGATGCGCCAGTGTCCTGGAACTTAGGTTTGGAACATGCTGATTTATCAGCAGTCCCTGTGAGCTCTATTACTCCCCAAATCCCAGCCTTAAGAAATATGGATATAGCTAACTCGTGTACTTCTGTTGGTAATATCAGTAATTAAGGTGGATGGTCTTTAAACCAGGTAGATCTAAATATAATATTACAATAGGCAAGTGAGCAACATTTTTTGAGAAACTATTATTTGTGGATAAGAAAAATAATTCTTAAAGTCTGTGCTTATGCAAACTTAAATTGAGCTAAGTTTTCTTTTAGGCTCATATCAAACTTACATAAAACATGTAGAAATATTTAGACCATAAGTATTTTTTTGGCATAAATGTAAGTATTTCTTTATAATTTGCTTATTTATTTTTGTGCGTCAGAATGATTGATGTTTATATTTTGAAGTCATTTTTATAAAAATGTATGAATAAAAGCAGCATTCATTCATCCCTTCTTCCAGTTTCTAGTACCTAGAAGAAATCATTTAAAATTATTTTGTTGTTTCTTCTGGTACTGACTCCCATATTTCCAAATGATACTCGTGTACTGTGTTTTGTGCTATCATTGATTGTAGATGCTACCTGTTTGTTTACTTGAAGTCAACTTAAGGAAGATGAATTTTCTTTTCTTGCAGTACCTTGAGCTGGGCTCTATTACAGTACACCACTGCCCTAGCAACCTCCCAACCATCACTTCCCCCTCTCAAAATAGCTGTACCAAAAGTTTAGTTAGGTAATAATTATTTTCATTATTATAATTAGGAAAATAGATCACACTTCTTTCTTGGTTTTGTAATTTTCTTATTTCTCCTGGGATTAAATATTATTCCTTGTTTTTCATTTGCTAATATTTTTTATTTTCCCCCAACTCTGTACCAGAGTTTTTATATGCCTCTCAGTATAATAGAACTCATCAATTTTCATCAGTTCCAAATTTTGGGGTTTTTTTTAAATATATTTTTATCGATATCAGGGAGGATGGAGAGGGTAAGAGGGTTAGAGAGATAGAAACATCAATGCTGAGACAGAATCATTGATCGGCTGCCTCCTACACACCCCACCCTAGGGATCAAGCCCGTAACCCAGGCATGTGCCCTGTCTGGGAATGGAACCATGATCTCTTAGTTCATAGGTCGATGCTCAACCACTGAGCCATGCCAGGACAGGTATTTAGATTTTAGATTTTCTAGTGTGCAAAGCCAGTCAGCACTCATCCATATATTATAGAACTTCTAAATTGCTGATATTTCTTTGGCAACTCTACTTTTCTGTTTGGCCTTTTTGGATTATGACTTCTTACTTTTGTTTTAGTAGTATCAGAATGAAGTAAAATCACATATTGTGTTTCTCTCTAAATCTTTTTTCTATCATCTTTAATTTTATTTTTCTCTGTAGTTCTGAAAGATATATTATTGATTTCTCTCTTTTCTCTTTCTCTCTTCACACAACACACACACACACACACACACACACCCATCCTTACTTAATTTCTTTGGTTGGTTCTTTGAACTGTGAGAAAGACATATAATAAAACCAGTTTAATTATTGTACACACCAGTTGAGTTCTGTGGCATCTTCTTAACATTATAATGAAATGGTATTATTTGAGGAACTGGTGTGTGTGTGTGTGTGTGTGTGTGTGTGTGTGTGTGTAGTGTACACATCCAGAAGATATACATTAGGGATCTGACACCCAGAGATCAAGCATCTCTATTATGGAAGTAGTTGTCCTTGGATCAGGATTAGCTAACTCACAGAATGAGAAGCCACATATATAACATGCTTTTAAGATGACTGTGTGTACACACAATCTCTTAAGAGTTTCCCTGAGCTGTTTCTTCCTATGTGGAACAAAAAACCAAGAGATAGTATGTGATTGCCCGTTAGAGTGGAGGAAATGAATCGCCTACTTATTTCTCCTTTATTGTTTTGGCCTAATTGCACCTTCAGGCCTTTAATGCTGGAAAGATTGGCTTTTATGGAGGAAATGACCTGTAAAAACTATAAGGATAAGAGACCTGAAGAGTGATGAGGTTTTACAAACTGCATCTTTGGGAGCTAAATAAAATAGTGTGTGGCCATTGAAGCCTCAGGGTGCCATCCAGCAAGAATGTAGCCACAGATTATTAACTCGAATAACTTTCTTGAATTGAAGGGTGAATCTTCATTTTTGTGGGCCTGAAGTGTGTATGATTTGGCAGACCTCTTCAGGAAATATAATTAATTCAAGCCTACAAATTTCACATTTGCTAAGGCCCAGAACCATGAATGATGAGGTGCCACTAAGGAATTCTGAAGCTTAAGCTTTAAAACTATAAAATAAGCTAGAAAACATTTATAATGTAATGGAGAAGATATGTATACATATGCCACATATATATATTTCATAGATAGCATATAACTCAAGTATGGTCCAAATAAAATGCTAGGAAAGTATACAAAAGTGGGGGTTGAGGTTTTTCTGGAAGGGATATAATTTGATTTTGAATGATAATTGGAATTTTGGTCCAGACAGACTGGTGTTAAGAATAGACTGAGTAACGGGGAAGAAGGACAGACATTTCTGAGTAGTTTGAAATAATTACTGTTCACCTTGGCTGAAGTAGATAGGTAAAGTGAGGGCATGTGGTTGGGGACAGGGGACAGAATTAAAGATAGTAATGTGGTTGTGACCAAATCCTGAAGAATCGTGACCCCTGTGCTATTGAAAAGAATCTTCTAGGCCAGTGGTGGGTAAACTGCAGCTCGCGAGCCACATGTGGCTCTTTGGCCCCTTGAGTGTGACTCTTCCACAAAAATACCACGGCCTGGGTGATTCTATTTTGAAGAAGTGGCATTAGAAGTTTAAGTTTAAAAAATTTGGCTCTCAAAAGAAATTTCAGTTGTTGTACTGTTGATATATGGCTCTGTTGACTGATGAGTTTGCCAACCATTGTTCTAAGCAGGAACCAGTGGGAGAGTCTGAATATGCCCATACCATATTTAGAAGTAGACTTTAGTGCGATTGTTTTAGCAGCAGCATAGTGGGTAGATGGAAGAAAGAAGAGAACAGAAAGATGAAGCCAGGTAGCAATTAGAATTTAAACCTACATCCATCTCTCTTAGCAGCTTATGCTATTTTCACCGTCACATTATTGAGAATCATGTCTCCCAGATTGGTCTTTAGTTTACCATTAGTTCTGCCTTTTGTTATAAGTTGTTTCTTTTCCTAATCAGTTCTTATTAGCTTTGTATGACCACACTTTACACTAGTAGTAATAAATTAGTGGGACAGTTAGATGTTGGTAATAGTGGTGTACAAAATTACTGACCACCACTAGTAGGAGAGGAACTATATCTCTTTTGTTTACTTATGACAAAGGTTGAGAGCCCAGGACATTCTATTTGTAACCACAGATGAGAAATTAGCTTGTCTGTGTTCTGTCCATATACCTCCTTGCAATCTGTACACATTTGAAAATTACAATAACTTTCTTAAAAAAAATAACAATTATTAAACTACTAGTTTGGAGTATATTTTTTTATTTCACAAAGAAATCAAAAGTAGGTGTTTATTTAAGCTATATTTTATGGGACTTTATAGAATAATTAATATTTAGTAATAAATTTTTTTAAACAAACTTTCACCCAGACTTTTTCTGTTTCTAAATTTCAGCTTTTTATCCTAAAATTATTCTCTCCACTATTATTTTAAGCTAAAATTACACTAGTTAATTTGGATATCTATAGGTATAGCTCTGTTAAACACTTGTTTGTAATAATATTTATACTTCCTTATTTATTCACTTGATTGCATCAAAGGTAAAAAATATATTTTAGAATTTAACTTTCAATTGAGTGGAGAAAGGCATCCTATATAATAAAAGGCTAATATGCAAATTGACCAAACAGCAAAATGACTGGTTGCTATGACATGCCCTGACCACCAGGGAGCAGATGCTCAACACAGGAGCTGCCCCCTGGTGGTCAGTGCACTCCCACAGGGGGAGAGCCACTGAACCAGAAGCCCTGAACCAGGCTCACTGCTGGCAAGTGCAGGAGCCTGTCCCACCTCCTCAGTAGTGCTAAGGATGTCCAACTGACAACTTAGGGCAGTGGGCCTAAACCGTCAGTTGGACATTGCCTGAGGGCTCCCAGACTGTGAGAGAGTGCAGGCTGGGCTGAGGAACCCCCCTCTCCCACCCTGAGTGCACAAATTTCATGCACTGGGCCTCTAGTTAAACCATAATTTATATATAAGTGGAAGATGGTATTTCACATAATTATGGCAATTTAGTAAATTTCATCCATTAACAAGGGCATCCATCAGGCTAATAATATTTGTGTAGTTTTAATACTGTTTTGATTCAAATGCTGTGGAGTATAAACATTTCAAATACAAATTGTGTCTATAATGCAAAATATTATAATTCTGTCTTATAAAGCAATTGAATAATGATAGTCATTATAATTAAGTATAAAAAATAAACACTAAGAAGGGCAATGTTGATCAGATTAAAGACTACCATTTATTAACCACTTATTATGACTCTTACTGTATTATATTTCAAATATAATCTCTGGATTTTAATGGTATTTTAGGACATATTTAATATATACATTGATGGGCACTGGTACTGTACACATATGTCAAGTATAAAAAGAAAAACTAAAATTTAAACATTTTATTAGAATAATAGAATTAGGAAGAGAATATTGAATATAATTATAATAGCATCTTAGTCAATTAAATATATTTAATAAAAAGATGTATTAACTAAATAATTTTATTTTTTAATATCAAAGGAGATCATCTTTCTTTAGGTAATGAAGTTATGTCTTTTTTGTTCATTTGTTCTTGCTCTACTAACTCTTGCATGGCAAAACTACTTCTAACAATAAGTTGTTAATTCATGAATCCTGATATAATTATGAGACACAATAGGGAGTCTAGGAAAGATTACCTTGTAATTTAATTTTTATTTTATTTTTCTTCTTTAAGATGTGCAAGAATAGTAAATAGACTCTTAATGTTCATGGAAACAATTAAATTATATTGTAGGGCTATTGTGATAAAATGATGTATATTTAACCTTTTGCTTTTTGTACTTTTTTTGATGCAGAAAATGTGGAAATATCATCATACCCTGTTGTTTAATTGCCTTTAAAATGTCTTGTGCAGAACAAATAGGTTAATTTTATGGGTTTTGTTGAAGCTAAACTCTGGAGCAGAACCAATAGACATCTTGTCTGCCAAAACAAATGAAGAAAATTATCTTACTTACTATCTTTCCTTCCTAACATTTGTACATGATGGCTTTAAAATAACTCCATTTCCAGTGAGGTCTTTCTCTGTCATTGTTCTCACCTGAATGAACATCGGAATGCATTCCTAGTCTGTGAGATTTTAAGTAAACCAAACCAGTATAACAACAACAAAATACAACTTGAATAAGTCTACAATTACATTATTCTTTTAAAGGAGTTCATCACCACCAAACCAGTATTATATGAAATGCTGAAAGCTGTTCTTTAAGAAGAGGAAGAAGAAAAAGGAAAGATAAAAATTAAGAATGGCAAATACATATCTATCAACAAGTTAATCTAAAAATCAAGTGAATAAAAAAGTCTGATGAACAGAATAAACTGGTGAATATAGTAGAATCAGAGGCATAGAAAAGGAGTGGACTGACAATTCTCATGGGGAGAGGGTGTGGGGGTGTGGGAAGAGACTGGACGAAAATCATACTCCTATGGATGAGGACAGTGGTGGGGTGGGTAAGGGCAGAGGGTGGGGTGAAAACTGGGTGGAGGGGAACTATGGGGGGGAGGAATAATTGTAATAATCTGAACAATAAAGATGTATTAAATTTTTAAAAAAGATCAGTGCCTAGCAAATAAATAAATAAATAAATAAATATTTTTTTTAAAAAAGAAGTCACTGTCTTGCACTTTGTAATTTATCTATAATAATAAAAACATAAAATGCTAATTAGACTGGATATTCTTCCAGACACAGTGAGGCAGGGGCCAGGGCCAAGGCACTTGCACAAATTTCGTGTTTCCCAACAAAATCTGAAATAATGATTTTATACATTGTCATTCTTAGGTTCCCTGCTAGACACAACATATTTTGACAATCCTAAAAAAAGCCACCTAATTCTTCACCATCATGTTATGTATTATCTTTCTTTTCTCTGTCAAGAACTAAGTGTCTGAGATTTTTCTCTCTCTTCAAAGACAAGATATCCTGTCAGAATTTCATAAATACTGGCAGAAGACATGAGACTACTGGGTCAGAGACAAGGGACTTTATTACCTCCAGCACAGTATGCAGCATGAGCTTTTTGTTTCTCCCTCAAGTTCATGGGTGTGAAGCGTAGCAGCTTAGGTAGATGCTGCATGTACAGTATGTGTGACACCCAATTAACCAGCCTATGCTTAGAAACTCTGACTTATAAAGGAACTGCTAGCAAACTTGCCCCAACTTTTGCCCAGAGGGAGACTTATTTTTATTATCCTGAGCATGAAACAACTCTTTTTCATTTGCCCTGAAAGGAGATTCTATCTTTATCTTCCAAGGCTGCTTAAAAAGATAATGTAGAACAAAAGCTGTCAGTATATGTGTAGAAATGCTATAGAGAATTGTCCTTACCCAGCATGTGAAATAGTCCTGGAAATAATCATGATGAAGCAGTGATGGAGGAGAATATGGGATGGCATACTGAGATTTTATTATTGGCCTGGACATTACTTCATCATTGAAAACTTGAACTTGGTATAAGTTTTCAATGATGAAGTAATGTCCAGGCCAATAATAA